>JAWPHD010015101.1:0-57220 GCA_037043455.1 Cyrtodaria siliqua | reverse complement strand
TGTTTGTAAACTTACGGGCGGTTAAAAGAGGTCCAAACTCGACAAACTTTGTACAGTAAGTCTGTTATATATACAGACAAAAATGCAAAAATAATGGTAGGTCACCATAATTGTTAATTTTTTTAAAAATAATTTGTTATGCCGCCTTCATGTCCATCTGTACAAAAAGTTGAACAAGTCCATGAAATAGCTAAATAAGACATTTTTGAAGTCTAATAATTTATTTATTGGTCACAATTCTGCTAAAATTGTATGAAAGTAATGAACATTTAATTATAATAACATTTAAAGCTCATCTTTATGTAAAACTTTTTGTTTGTCGATAATGATACAATTTCCTTTTTTTTCATATGTTGCCAAGAATATAATTTGTTTAAACTTTCTAAGCACATAGTTTAATATATATAAAAACAAAATATGCAATAAAAATGTGAGGTCCCCATGCTTGTTTAGAATCTTTTTTTTTGAAACCCTACCCCTACGCTAAAAGGCCAAGTTTTGTATGAAATTATGTAGAAATGGTATATTTTCCTTTTTTGTTATGTTCCTAATAACAGAATATGTTCAAACTTCCTAGGCACTTATTTGAACATATAGTTAGACATTATATGCAATTAAAATTATAGATCACCATGCATATTGATATTTAATATTGGTTTTTGGAACCCTACAATTATGCTTAAATGTTTTAATTTTGTTTTAATTTTTACAAAATGTTATATTTTTTCTATTTTATGTATTTTTCTTATAAAAGGTATTTATATAAATAAAGACAATTAATACAACTAGACATCAAGAGCAACATTCCTGTAAATCTTTAGGAAAATCCATAGTTTTAGAAGAGAAGTCGCCCAAAATTCGGCGCATGAAAAACTACAGGAAATGCCTTTAAATGGGAGAAAATGTCGATGAGCACAAAACCTTCAACATGGTATAAGAAACACATGTGTTTAAGGAAAACATGGATGAATGAATGTCATACAGTCCCTGTGGGATGAAAAGATAACAATATTGATTGGATGTACGGGGAGACTTTCTACGGTCGACACACGGCACAAACAACAAGCTTTCGATAACAACTTATATACATCTCCTTAATAGTTAATAACTAAAGGCTAATAGTTAATGCGTACAGAATACCAAATGTTGACATACCATATCATAGATAAAACGAGCAACCTTTCTACAACTGGAGTCTGGAATAGGTTCTTTTAAACTTGTTGTTATAATAATAAAAATGCTGTTAAATATTCATCAGCTGTTTCCGTGAGTGTTGTTTCCTCCTTAGTGAGTTCATTTATGCCCACCACTGAAATTCACAGATATTTTTGAAAATTCGCCGTGTTATGTTAATGGGTCTGAGGTCTGACTTCCCTTCTTCAAACTTTCGCTCACATGTGCTCTGTTTTGATAGTTTTATTGGCTGACACACTATATTATACGGAATTAAGCGCCTTATATGCATCTCTTTTATTTAATTGCGTCTTAATATCGGGATTTATTCATTTCGGCTATTGTAAATGTTTCAATCCATGTGTTCCAGTTTTCATGTGTTAATAATTTGAGAAAAAGCTTCCTCCATGAATTAAGTGCTTCATTAATGTCAGTAAAATGTTCGACATTATCCTAAAGATCATACCCAGCAAGCAAGGGTAAATGGGACCCATATGGGCTATATCCGGGCACGCCCATGTGGGATTACCCATATGGGTCCTATATGGGTCCCACATTCAGCAAGCCCATGTGGGATTACACATATGGGTCCTATATGGGTCCCACATTCAGAAAGCAAGGGTAAATGGGACCCATATGGGCTATATCTGGGCACGCCCATGTGGGATTACTTATATGGGCCCTATATGGGTCCCATATGCTTTGCTAGCTGCTTTGACCCATATGGGCTGCCCACATGGGACCCAGGTTAATCCCGGTTGCACTTTTGGTATGGGGCCCATGTGGGCAGCCCATATTGGGCCCGTATGGAAAACAACATTGGACCCATATGGGTCCCATATGCTTTGCTAGCTGGGCAGTTAAAGGTCTCACTACAGAATTACCTCCCTTGGACATGACTCTCACTACAGAATTACCTCCCTTGGACATGACTCTCATTACAGAATTACCTCCCTTGGACATGACGGTAGAAGATTCTTACACCGTAAAAAACTAGGGCTGTGTTAATCGGTTTGCTCTGAACTTGGAAATGTGCAATCATTCTCTTATTTCTGCTTTCAGGTGACAAGATTGGAACATGTTCATGACTTCTGCCAAGTTTGGATGCCACTGGGTGATTTTCGAGGAAGATGTGATACTTTGAAAATGAGTAGGAATACAGTTGAATTATCAGTGTAATGGAGCTAGTTTTGAGGGGTACCAAAGAAGACTGGAATTTAAAAAAAATATAATCTGGTCAACTTTTGATTTTTTGTGGATATTCTGAGCTTCAGAGGAAGGTTTGCAGATTGAGGGGAGATTTAAAGACCAATGGACATTTTAAAGTATGTTCGCAGTGGTCCACAAGTGACCATTTTCACATATATTATATAGTGTTGATTAATTCACTAGTGAGACGTTAAACAACCCTCATCTGGATCAGGGAAAAGCTTGACAGACAGCGCCTGTTGTTGCTAGATTTGATTTTTTTAAAGTGAAATCTTGATTTTAGAGTGAAACAGTGTATTTCTAAGGCATAACATGGATTTTGATAAGTATTTGATGCTTTTGCAGTGTAAAATAGACTACTTTGCTTCTAGTCGGACCCCGTGCATGCTTTATAACCGTCATTTGGGACTTCATAGACGAATCTGTGGTCAGAAAGTGTCAGAATATGGGAGACAGTCGATTGTTTTGGCTGGGAGACATACTCAGATGAACATGTTAGCTCACAGAGTGATGTATATGTGTGTGATGTGTGTTCCTAGTATTCCTAGGGGAATGGACGTGTCTCATCTCTGCCACAACAGTTTATGTTTGCGATTTGACCATCTCAGCTTGGAGCCTCATAGCGTCAACATGGAAAGACAAAGATGCCTGAACATGATACCAATACTGTGTTTAGGACATAAAGAGTATCCTGATTGCATGCTTCATGTGAGTAGATTGTATATATTATCCTAGTGTAGTGTTTCATGTCAAATTGTTACCCCACCCACTTTTCATATAGCAAAATGTGTGGTCATTGTTTACTTGTCGAGAAGGTCAGTTGAGTATGTTTTATGTTGTCGTTGGTCATCGTATACTTTAAAGGGACACTGTCCGTAACTTTTAGCTTATAAAACACCCAATAATTATGTTCGCAAACATTATACACTAAACATTATTCAATATTTACTAATTAAAAGCAAGATTGTTGTGTGGGGTTGTGGTGTGTTGTGTGGGGTTTTGTTGTGTTGTGTTGTGTGGGGTTGTGTGGGGTTGTGTGGGGTTGTGTTGTGGTTTGGTTGTGGTTGTGGTTGTTGTTGTTGTTGTTGTTGTTGTTGTTCTTTCTTGTTGATGTGTTGTGATGTGTGGTGTGATGTGGTGTGGTGTGGTGTGGTGTTGTGTTGTGTTGTGTTGTGTTGTGTGGTGTTGTGTTGTGATGTGTGGGGTTGGGTTGTGTTGTGTGGGGTTGTGGTGTGGTTGTGGTGGTTGTGGTGGTTGTGGTGGTTGTGGTTGTTGTTGTTGTTATTGTTCTTTCTTATTGGTGTGGTGTGGGGTGGGGTGGTGTGGGGTGGGGTTGTGTTGTGTTGTGTTGTGTTCTGATGTTGTGTTGTGTGGGGTTGTGTTGTGGTTGTGGTGGTTGTGGTTGTTGTTGTTATTGTTCTTTCTTGTTGATGTGGTGTGGTGTGGTGTGGTTTGGTGTGGTGTGGTGTGGTGTGGTGTGGTGTTGTGTTGTGTTGTGTTGTGTTGTGTTGTGTTGTGTTGTGTTGTGTGGGGTTGTGTTGTGTGGGGTTGTGTTGGTTTGGGTTGGGTTGTGTGGGGTTGTGGTGTGGTTGTAGTTGTGGTGGTTGTGGTTGTTGTTGTTGTTATTGTTCTTTCTTGTTGGTGTGGTGTGGGGTGGGGTTGTGTTGTGTTGTGTGGGGTTGTGTTGTGGTTGTTGTTGTTATTGTTCTTTCTTGTTGATGTGGTGTGGTGTGGTGTGGTGTGGTGTGGTGTGGTGTGGGGGTGGGGGTTGTGTTGTGCTGTGTTGTGTGGGGTTGTGTTGTGTTGTGTTGTGTTGTGTGGGGTTGTGGTGTGTTGTGTTGTGTTGTGTTGTGTGGGGTTGTGGTGTGTGGGGTTGTGGTGTTGTTGTGGTTGTGGTGGTTGTGGTTGTTGTGGTTGTTGTTGTTGTTATTGTTCTTTCTTGTTGGTGTGGTGTGGTGTGGTGTGGTGTGGGGTTGTGTTGTGTTGTGTTGTGTTGTGTTGTGTTGTGTTGTGGTGGTTGTGGTTGGTTGTTGTTATTGTTCTTTCTTGTTGATGAGGTGTGGTGTGGTGTGGTGTGGTGTGGTGTTGTGTTGTGTTGTGTTGTGTTGTGTTGTGTTGTGTTGTGTTGTGTTGTGTTGTGTTGTGGTTGTGTTGTGTTGTGTTGTGTTGTGTTGTGTTGTGTTGTGTTGTGTTGTGTTGTGTTGTGTTGTGGTTGTGGTGGTTGTGGTTGGTTGTTATTGTTCTTTCTTGTTGATGTGGTGTGGTGTGGTGTGGTGTGGGGTTGTGTTGTGTTGTGTTGTGTTGTATTGTGTTGTTGTGTGCTGTGTGGGGTTGTGTTGTGTTGTGTTGTGTTGTGTTGTGTTGTGTTGTGGTTGGTTGGTTGGTTGGTTGGTTGGTTGGTTGTGTTGTGTTGCGTTGTGTTGTGTTGTGTTGTGTTGTGTTGTGTGGGGTTGTGTTGTGTTGTGTTGTGGTTGTGGTGGTTGTGGTGTGTTTCTTGTTGATGTGGTGTGGTGTGGTGTGGTGTGGTGTGGTGTGGGGTTGTGTTGTGTTGTGTTGTGTTGTGTTGTGGTTGGTTGGTTGGTTGGTTGGTTGGTTGGTTGGTTGGTCGGTCGGTCGGTCGGTCGGTCGGTCGGTTGGTTGTGTTGTGTTGTGTTGTGTTGTGTTGTGTTGTGTTGTGTTGTGTTGTGTGGGGTTGTGTTGTGTTGTGTTGTGGTTGTGTTGTGTTGTGTTGTGTTGTGTGGGTTGTGTTGTGTTGTGTGGGGTTCTGTTGTGTTGTGTTGTGTTGTGTTGTGTTGTGTGGGGTTGTGTGGGGTTGGTTGTGTTGTGTTGTGTGGGGTTGTGTTGTGGTTGTGGTTGTGGTTGTGGTTGTGGTGGTTGTGGTTGTTGTTGTTGTTGTTGGTGTTGTTGGTGTTGTTGGTGTTGTTGGTGTTGTTGTTCACCAGGAATTGAGGCGTCTTTTTCAAACCCACACGCGACGTTGTTTTCTTGGACTTGCTGTCTTGCACCACCCTAGCCCCATCTGTTTATCAAATTTCAAGTCAAAGTTTAATTTCCCTTGACAGGTGCCATCCCAAGATCTGTGATCAGAGTATGTTTCAAAGAACATGTCAGCAGTCTTCCCAAGGTGAAAGATACGGTATGTACGCAGTTCATTTTTATCACTTTCAGCTTTAGCACTATCCATAAGTGCTTGCTCTATAGGCGTTTTGGCAGCCTTGCTTGGTCTCAAGGTCATTGTTGCTGGAATCTTCTTGTGTACAGCTCCACACAGTAGCACATTTGATTTTTTATCCTGAATTAGGAGACTATCATACACGTCTTTAGTCAGTCAGTCTCTTAATGGTCACTGTCCGCTTGTCATCAGACCACCTGACCTGCCTGAAAGTGGTTGAAATCTATTTTGGTCGACTCCCTTCTTAAAGCGTGATATTTTATGTTTCACTATTCCAAGTACACTCCTTTTTATAAATAGTAAACTTGCTTCATAGCTAGCTCTGTTCTGTAATAATCTCTTTTCAAGTTATGCCCCTTGAAAGACAAACTTCATTTACTCCCTGAATAACGTAATAAATGATGACATCATGAAGATGACGTCATGAAAATGACGTTACGTTTTGGCGTAAAAATCTAACCATATTAGGTTAGGAAGGTTTAGGATTTCATCAATCCAGCTTAGCCATCCACTACAATTACAAGTAAGCTTATCTACCAACAATGAAGTTTCTTTGGAAGCAGAAATGATAAGTCAAAGATGATGTACTGTTCGAATAATAAAGCATTTATTCAAGAAACCAATAAATTGCCATATAAGGGCATGCATTTTGACACTTGAATTAGGTAATATTACATAAACAGTAAATTTGATACACTGATAAGATAAAGCAATCATATAACACAAAAACTTAAAAGTTTCAAACATTTTCTTTAACAAGTATATATAGAAGATATTCAAGTTTAGCGATTGATATGTCGTGGCAGTTCTGTGCATTTTCAAGTCGTCCGAAACTGACTTGAAGCAAATGTGACCGGCTTCATGTTTTATGCCATCCCAGCAAGCAAGGGTAAATGGGTCCCATATGGGCTATATCCGGGCACGCCCATGTGGGATTACCCATATGGGTCCTATATGGGTCCCACATTCAGCAAGCCCATGTGGGATTACACATATGGGTCCTATATGGGTCCCACATTCAGAAAGCAAGGGTAAATGGGACCCATATGGGCTATATCTGGGCACGCCCATGTGGGATTACTTATATGGGCCCTATATGGGTCCCATATGCTTTGCTAGCTGCTTTGACCCATATTGGCTGCCCACATGGGACCCAGGTTAATCCCGGTTGCACTTTTGGTATGGGGCCCATGTGGGCAGCCCATATTGGGCCCGTATGGAAAACAACATTGGACCCATATGGGTCCCATATGCTTTGCTAGCTGGGTAGTTAATAGTTAGTTTTAAGACGATCTGTATTTTGTCAGAGCGTTCTTTTAATAGCTACGTTGATTTTTCGTATGCAGATATCGGACAGCGATCACGAAGAGCTACGCAAGTCACAGATGTACACTGAGCAAACTTTATAATTGATCACCCGGGTTTTACTGATATAATTTTAAAAAACAAACGAGACATTTATGTAAGTTTATAATATACCGTATCAAACATAATCATATACTGAAGTTTGTATTGCAAAAACAACAACAACATATTTCATAAAATGATACGGCTACAAGTTCAACACCATCAGAACCAAATGTTAAAATTTCGAAACGGCGCTTAATATTTAACTGTCATCCATAAGCATCAATTTCAGCTCGGCACTGGCACTGACACACTATAGCGCTAGAGGTACGCGTTTTCAACAAGTCCAATACGTCTTCTATTGGTTTTAGATACGGACATTTGGAAGACCGGTGACATGATTGGCTTCTAGCTTTATTTGGATGGTTCTAGAAACATGATATGGGGCAATATCTTCAGCTAAGGACATCCTTCATTCCACAATACCTCCGCCATTTTGAGAACTATCACATCATAGTTCTAAATTACCATATAAGGATATTTATAAATATTGCAATTTACTGATTTATAGGAAACAAACTCACGGCAACTGTATGCGATATAAGTATATTAAGAAAATAATGCACTATATGATCATATTGCATTTTTTGGCAATAATTTTCGTTGCTTTAAATGATATTTATTAATATACCATACACGATAATGTAGAACTATGACGTTACTGTTCTCAAAATGGCGACTCCCAACAACTCTCAAATGGTCATATCTTCTTTTTTTATCATCCGATTTATTTTGTTAATTATTTCACTATTTTAAAGTTTCAATAATGCATTGTTTGACTGTATTCCTACATTCCCTTTATTAAAATTACAGAACCTCATTTGTGGTGAATTTATGTGTATTATATCACGTTTTTGGAATTTTTGGATTTCAATTTAAAACAATAACTCCACGAGCCCGGATGCATCGTTTTACAATAGTGATATGGTACACGGTAAATCGCCTTAGGTGATGTTCTGTATCTTTTATAATAACTTGAAAATACGAAATATTTTACTTAACAATGACATCTTTTTCACTCTAAAATTATCGCCTATATTGATCGTACGACGCAGTTATTACTGCACCTTCCAATGTCAGGCACATAAATCGATGATTATAACGAGATTTTTATACTAGACTAAAACATGGATGTTTAGATACGTAATATGATTTCAGCGATTAAAGTGAAGGCGGCAGCGCTCTTTGGCGAGCGCTGTGGGCGTCCCGCGCCTTGACCGACAAGTAGACCAAGCGGGGTACCTCCAGAGCCGGAGCGCAAGCGAAGGCGACGGTACTAATGAGCGGGCAGCAAGCACGGGCTGCTCGCCGCCCCCGGTTTACACCCGTTCTAACTACCTTGACGTGTTCGTTGGCGGAGGGACTATAAACCTTAGAATTACACACACACACATTTCAGCGATTAATTTATGTGATCATCAGTTACACAATATCTCGTTCTTCTATGTACTATGCTCTCAGCACCAAATTATACGATATTCAGAGTTAACACATGCCATGACAACAGTCCGATATCTAAGTAACTAGGTATCTTCGTAAAACAAACAACTTAGATAATCATTGCCTTTTAACCAGAGTTAACACAGGCCATAACAACAGACCGATATTTAAGTAACTATGTAGCTTCGTAAAACAAACAAACTTAAACAATCATTGTCTATAAACCAGAGTTACCACAGGCCATACAACAGTCCGATATTTAAGTAACTAGGTAGCTTCGTAAAACAAACAAACTTAAACAACCATTGTCTATAAACAATAGTTAACACAGGTCATAACAATAGTCCGATATCTAAGTAACTAGGTATCTTTGTAAAACAAGCAAACTTAAATAGGCTATATTACCAGAGTTAACACAGGCCATAACAATAGTCCCATATATAAAATTCTCTGACATGTTTACAAATACACTATGACGACATTAACAGAAGTTTTAAAAGACGTTTTAGAGTTTACTGATTGGATAAGCAATGCTTCCTTTTAATATCAGCCTACAAGCCTCATTAAACAGTAAGCTCGTTTGCATGTGACGGCAGGATACTTTTTTAAGTTTTTGTGCTTAAAAATTTGGTTCTTGTTTATTTTTTAAAATGTGAAATATGTTAAACATTTTTGTTCCATACAGGTCTTTCACATTCATATATACATGATCATTTATGTGTTATACTTATATTGCCTAATTACTGCTGCCTTGATTGTTAGAAAATTAACCTGGAGAGAATACCTTTATTTAAACTCTCGTTTAATTGGAATGACAATAGAGTAATAGTATATAAATATTGCATCTCAGTGAATAATAAAATATTTATTTTATTATACCGAACAAAAAATGTTTTGATTCAAATTTAAAAATATGAGGGGAAAAGTCAGTTCCAGGTTGTTCAAATCCGCTACCGAAATTGTCGCGAATCTGCTCGCCATATTTGTTCATTGTCGTTTGGTAAACCAAGTGTCTTACAATTGACTTAACTTCAACTGTATTTTAATTAACGTCCACCGATTTCCAATTGCCCAAACCGTGTTGTAATTGGAAAAACCCAAACCTACTTTATACTTCCTTTGCCGTCACAATCGTGTGATAGTAAAACTTGTTTACCGGTGAACAGTAAAAAATACTTCACGCTAAGGGTATAGGCATAATAGTGTGGTTAAATGCACCCTAGAACCTGGTTTTAACCCCAGATACCTTTCTTTTTGCCACTGACCGTGCCAAGGCGTTTGCCCGATCGTCAGTCATTTTATGATTGTGATGTCATATTTTGCCTTTTATTCATCTTTGTAAGTATTGTTTGTTTATGTGTGTGTTGTTGGTTGACCTTTTTATCTACTTTCATACATGTTTGGATATGCCTGCTATGACTGTGATCATTGAATGACACGTTTCTTGTTCGTTTTTTGAATCTATCTTCGTTCCAAATATAAAAGTAATTTAAGAAATCTTATGCGACAAGGACTATCACAACTTGACTTCTATGGTGACGTGATTTACAAACTTCGTAAGATCCTTGGCCATGATCACTTTCATAATATCTTTGTTAAGCTCGTTAAAAGCTTTATCAACAGAGGTTATGACCCTATCATTTTGAAACGCAATGCATGCTTGGTGGTGGACCCATTTACAGTTCGCCACTATACTTTCCTCTTTAATTGTACGATGACCGGACAGGCTGTGGACCCAATGGTGACGTCTACCTAAAAAACCAAAAGGACGGTGACGTTTGATGTTTGTCTGCAGTCTTGTCTTGTCGTGCCCTGAGTGGTTTATTCTCTTGTTGCTCTGGCTTCTGCAAAGTCATTGAGTACCTTCATTGTGGCTTTCTAGGCTATTGTTTTTTGTATTTATATATACTGGAGCATCTTTGTGTTTGACTTATATTGCCTAATAATGCTGCCTTGTTGGTTATAGAATAGTTCATGGCGGGGATTTCTTTATTTACACTGTCCCGTTTTATTGGGTTGACAGTAGGGTAAGTGTGAGGTTTGGTGCACCCAAGAACCTGCTTTAAACTCCCAGCGGCATTTTTTCCACTGACCGTTAGAAGACGGTAACCCTATTGTCAACCCTTTTGTGTTTGTGATGTCTTATTTCGCCTTTTATTCATCTTTAAATGTGTTCTTTGTTTCTGTGTGTGTTTATGGTTGACTGTCGTCCTTGAATGCTGCTTTTCCTGTTCGATTTGTATATCTATTCATACATGTTTGGATATGCATGATATGAATGTGGTCATTGAATGCTACGTTTCCTGTTCGACTTTTATATCTACTTTTCTACATTTTTGGATATGCCTGATATATAATTGTTTAGTCTAGGTCCGACAATCTGATAATGAGTTTCGATACCTTCCATGTAAATTGGGTCTTTACAAACTATAGATATTTAAAAAGCGACCTCAGCTGGTCGATCCAATGATTTTGATTTTTAGATCTTATGCCATAGTCTTTTGTCCGTTAACTTTTTGATGTCAACATTCTAGCACCTTCGTTTTTCACTCGATCTTTACCAGCCTTTACCAGATTACTAATATCAATAAAGGCTTGGACGATTGGACCAGTAACACCGGAGTTATTGCCCTTGAATTAACGAAAATTGCTTATTTTGTCTTGTCAACACTTTAGCGCCTCCATTTTGTATCCTACCTTTACTAAACTTTGCCAGATTGTTGATATTGATGACAGCTGCGATCAAGTTTAACAAACAGCCAGATCGGACAAGTAACACCGAAGGTATGACCCTTAAATGTTTGAAAACTGTGGCACCTTTATTTTTCATCCGATCTATACCAATCTTTACAGATTGTTAATATCAATGAAAGCTCGGACGAGTTCGAAAACAAGCCAGATAGGACAAGTAACTCCGGAGTTATTGCCCTTGAGTTAACGAAAAGTGCTATATTTTGTACATAAAAAATGGATGTCAACAGATGTTAAAAAGCCAGCATGCTAAAATAGGGCAAGACTATTCAGCTTCACTTAACACATGGGGAATTCGGGTAAAATAATATTACTTTGTCGGTAATATTATAATATTTTACAATTACACGCAAAGTAAGTCATCACCGTTATAAGACGCTGTAGATAAGCTGGGTATTTAAGAATATGGCGAGTGTTATCCGTCGTCCAACCATCGTCCGTCGTCCGTTAATTTGTGAACACGATAGGACTTTCATTATTAATCAGATCTTAACCAAATTTTATCAGGGTATTTATATTAACGAAAGCACGGATAAGTTCGAAAACCAGCCAGATCGGATTAGTTTCACCGGAGTTATGGCCCTTGATTCGCTGAAAAATGACATACTTTGCCTTGTAAACTCTCCAGAACCTGAACCTTCATTAATTACTTGGTATTTACTAAACTTGCACATACTGTTAATATCAATAAAAGCTCGGATAAGTTCGAAAACCAGTCAGGTCGGATTAGAAACACTAGAGATATGGCCCTTGTTTTCGGAAAAATCCCATTTTCTGCCTTGTGAACACTCTATCAACTTCATTTATTATCTGATTTTTACCAAACTTTGTCAGTGTATTTATATCATTGAAGGCTCGGAGATATTCGAAAACCAGCCATATTGGGTTTGAGTTATGGCCCTTGTGTTTTTTTATAAAAGCCATATTCTGCATTTTGACCACTCTAGCACTTTCATTTATTATTTGGTCTTGACCAAATTTTGCCTGATTGTTAATATCAATGAAATCTGAGAGAAGTTCGAAAACCAGTAACAGTATGGCTTATGGCCCTTGATTTGCTTAAATATGCAATGTCCTATATTTGGAAACCTGTGGTCGTGGGTTCAAATTTCACTAGTGGCTATTTTTTTTTAAATTTCTCCACCCATTGTTGCCCCCTTGGGGATAATCCGGTCAACAATACAAAAAATGCATATCTTGTCCAAATGTGGATGGATTTGATTTTAATTTGGTATGGTAATATATGATTCGCGGCACAACATATACAAAACGGGTTTTGCCCTTCTGTTTATAGGGCCCCTCTACAGTGGTACAATTTGAGGAGCTTGCGGTACTTTACTATTACAGAGTTTCGGCCTTGTAACGCTAACGCCTTCTACACCCTTTTAGATCTCAAGTTTATGTGTGTAGTATTTCTTATTTAGGATGTGTATATGCGCATAAGGTCTCGGATTTTGGCTCTGCCCGTTTGGGCTCTCTGGGGGTGGGGGGAGGATGTGGGGAGGGGGTAATCGGGTAAAAAAGTCACAAAAAATGAATCATCATGTCCAACTGTGAACGGTTCTTATTCTAGTTGTTTATGGTCATTTATGGACTCGAGGCTTAACATATATAAAACCTCTACAGGGGTACAACTTGGGGAACTTTCAGTTACTATTACGATATTCCGGCTTTAATTCGTGACGTTAATTCCTTCTATATCCTTTGAGATTTCAAGTTCATGTATGGTGTATTTCTTAGTTAAGGATGTGTAGATGCGCAATAAGTGTTGGTATTTTGGCTCCTTTCACTGGGGCCCCATAGAGGGTTATCAGGTAAAAAACCCACAACAAACTGCATATCTTGTCCAAATTTGAATAAATTTGATTTTAATTTGGTAATGACTCGATGCACAATATTTATAAAATTGTTTTTTTCGTCCTCCTGTGTAAAGGGGCTCCTCTGCAGGGGTACAGCTTGGGGAGATTGCAATTATTTACTATTACAGAGTTTTGGCCTTATGACACTATCTCCTTTTATACCATATGATATTTCACGCTCATGTTTGGTGTTTTTCTTAGTTGCGCAATAATGTCTCGGATATTGGCTCCACCCACTGAGCTCCCTAGCGGGTCATCGAGTCAAAAGTTACAAAAAATGCTTATCTTGTCCGAATATGAATGGTTAATGCATTTGTATGGTCATTTATTGACTCAAGGCACAACATATATAAACAGGTTTTGACCTGCATAAAGGGGTCCCTCTACAGGGTACAACTTGGGGAAACGTGTAGTAATTTACTTTACATAGTTTCCGCCTTGTGAAGCTCATTTCTTCTGTACCTTTTGAGATATCAAATTCATGTATGGTGTGTTTCTTAGTTAAGGATGTGTAGATACGCAATAAGATTTCGTATTTTGGCTGCATCCACTGGGCCCCCCTAGGGGGTAATCCGGTAAAAACAGTATTATCTTGTCAAAATGTGAATGCCAGTGATTCTAATTTGGTATGGTCATTTTGGGACTCGAGGCACAACAAATATAAAACGGGTTTTGACCCCGTGCATAAAGAGGTCCCTCTACAGGTACAATTTATGGGGAAATTACGATTACAGACTTTCCACCCTAACTTCCTGTATACCCTTTGAGATGGCAAGTTCAAGTGTTGCGTATTTTTAGTTGAGGATGTGCAGATGCAGAATGAGTTTTCGTGTTTTGGCTCAATCCGATGGAGCCCACTAGGGTAAAAACACACAAACAAATTTGCATATCTTGTCCAAATGTGAATGCATTTGACTTTAATTTGGTATGATCATTCAGGGACTCGAGGTACAGTATCTATAAAACGTGTTTTGTCCTCCAGCGTTCAGGGACCCTTCTACATCGGTGCAGCTTTGGCAACTTCAGTAATTTGTATGTTCGACTGCCATTTTGCTCTGTGAAGGACAAAAGGGTTTTGTCACAAGTGCTACAACAACTAATTTCCCACCACTCACACCACAGACTCCATACAATCAGTAGGGCGATAAGGCCCTGTTGGGCCTCTTGTTACTGGATATTTCGAGCAACATACTTTTATAAATACTAAAAAGGGGATTCCTTGGAAACAAAAAACACAGACAGGAGAGTAAAGTAGCAGACTCAGTGTTATTGAGTCTATTCAAGAAAGGCTGTATAGGATGCAACTAATTAAATTTCACGAATAAAACATTTTTAACAAACTTCAGGAATAATAAATAGGTGATTGAATTGAAAAGAGTCTGTCGATTGAAATTAACACAATACTCGGTGATTGAATTAAAAACGTTCAGGAATCGGGACAGTGTTCTAGAGACGTTCGGACGTTTTGCCACTGACCGTTCCAGTGCGATAACCCTGTTGTTAACCCGTTTGTGTTTGTGATGTCACATGCCTTTGTTCTTATTAACACTGTAGTTGTTGTTTGTTTTAATTTGTGTTTTTGGTTGATTGTGTTTTCTGAAAACTACATTTTCTATTCGACCGGTACACCTACTTTTATAAACACGACTGTTTAGTGAGAGGTAATTGATATTTATACTGATCATATTTAAAGTCCCTATCCCGCCATCAACAGGCACATTTTACAACAGATGTACACCTTTTATAAACCAACTGATAACGAGGTATATATGTTAACTTACATTTTTTGAGAATTCAAACTCTATAGACACAGTATAAATGGATTTAACCTGCCTGACCAAACCACAAAACTGGAGCGTCGAATTAAGAGTTACCAACTCATAATTCATTTCACGGGTTTTTTAACAACCCGTGAATAAACCGTTACTTTGAATCGACCCATATACATTATTATATGACCTGAACACCTGGATAGAGATTTGATAACCGTTTTTGTAGTGTAATTTTGCCGTTATTTGGCGGGTTAGTTGGTTTTCCAATACTCCAGAATGACTTCCGAAATCGCGCCATTATTCCTAACCATCCGCACTGTCACCTGGGCGTTGTTATTATTCACTGTTGAACATTGGCGTTGATATGACCATTATTTACTTTTGACCATTGGCGTTGATATGACCATTATTCACTGTTGATCATTGGCGTTGATATGACCATTATTTACTGTTGACCATTGGCGTTGATATGACGATTATTCACTGTTGACCATTGGCGTTGATATGACCATTATTCACTGTTAACCATTTGTGTGTTGGTAAGAGCATTACGAAAATCTGTGTCAATCTCCGTTTTTCCATTATATTGGTGCCTGGTAACTAATTAGTTTGAGTGCTACAAACATCGCATTGTCATTACCAGTCATACATGGGTTTCACGTTTTATGCAACACAAACTGTTGAACCCATACTTAAACATATCTTGCACCATTTTCCTGAACTGAATATTCATAAATCCGTAAATAAAGGGGTTCACCATGCTGTTGATGAAGTAAGTCCGCAAGAATATACTGTAAACAATTTTCCCATTTCTGTCTAAAGTCAGATAATACTCCGAGTCTGTGTATGTGTACCGGATTATCAGAATAATCAGAAAGGGTGTATACGAAAGCATGAATGCAATAGTAACCATCCGCATCATGACTGTGTTCTTTCTGGTTGGGCGTGATTTCCTTGTTGAAAATCGTCTGCTCATTCGCGGTTTATGTTTAGCAAGCATATTTTTATCTGACGACTTCGGCGGTGTCGATTTCAAGGTGTCTGTATCGTTTGTTATATCAGTAAGTATCGGAAAATGATCATGTTTTGAATTATTGTCCACTTTTAGTGACGACGAAGAAGCCCTATACCGTCTAGTGTCATCCGTAAGGTTTGCGCCACCCGTGAGGGCGCTAATAAGGCTTTTGCCAAGCAACTTCATGCTGGTTTTCTTCTTATCTTCATCAATATCCGTACACGTCACTATGTAGATCTTTCGACCAATAGCTATATATAATGCTGTCAGTACTGTGAACGTTACAATTAGCAGAGCGAAAAGTACCGAGGTGAATATGAGTATGAGGCCTTGTTTGTAAATCAGGTTCTCGTTCGCAATTAAGCACGTGGTTCCTTGAACGTACATGCTATGGTAGACTGGAATTGTGAAAGTATGACTACCGTAAAACACAAAAGACGGCCATGATACGCTCGAAGCAATAATAAAAGCAAGTAAACACATACGTTTTGCAAATCGGGGTGTCAGTTGCCGGCATTTTAGTGGATGATAAACTAATAAGTATCGCTCTATTGCAATAGCCACGAAAACCAATGACCCGGTGTTGTTGATGACGAATGTACATCCTCTCGAAATTTTGCATAAATAATGAAAATCAAAACTGATTGGTTGCCACAATACTGCAATTTCTACAGGCATATTAAACGAACAGTTGACAAAATCTAGGATTCCAAGACACAGAATGAATATTCTCGTTTTATTTTTCTTCCATTTAAACCAATACACGTATAAGACGATACCGTTTCCAACAAACCCAGTAATCGCAAACACACAAATAAAAATACAGTGGCCATATGTTAACCTTCATTAATTCAGTCTCCACTGCTTGGAATATAGGTCCATCTTTAAATATGATGACAGTCGTAGGTTTAGATATATTCGATGTGTTCATATATGGCAGAGCGTCTGGTACATTAGGATCTGACGTCATTGTTGTATTGAGCGCTTTCGAGTGTTAAGCATTTCAGTGAAACTGATCCTCCATATGGTACGTTTGTTATGTCACCTGAAATGGCAAAGCCAGACATATGTTTTAAAACTGATGTTAACTACAGCTTTTAAAGACATTACACATAATTAACGGTGTTAATTATAGCTTTACATATAATAGGCATAGTTATTTGTGTTTACTATAGCTGTTAAATGCAATAGCCATTCTTAGTTGTGTTAACTACAGCTTTTAAAGACATTGCACATAATTAACTGTGTTATATATTAAAGCTGTTAGATATAATAGCCATATTTATTGTGTAAACTATAGCTGTTAAATGTAATAGCCATACTTACGTGTGTTCACTAAAGCTGTTAATTTTAATAGCCATACTTACTTGTGTTCACTATAGCTGCTAAATGCAATATCCAGGCTTATTATTATTGACAATAGCTGTTGAATTCCATAGTCATAGTTACTTTTGCTAACGATCAACTTATTATTTTAACTATAGCTGTTAAATTCCAAAGCCATATTTACATTTGCTAAAGATTGACCAATTTGTGTTATCTGTAGCTGTTAAATTCCAAAACCATATTTTCTTTTGCTAACGAGAGACCTACTAGTGTTAAGTTTAGCTGTTAAATTCCAAAGCCATAATTAGTTTTGCTAACGGGCGACCTACCTGTGTTAACTATAGCTGTTGAATTTCAAAGCCATATTTACTTTTGCAAACGAGAGACCTTAATTCTTGTGTTTACTATAGCTGTTAAATTCCAAAGCCATATTTACTTTTGCTAACGAGCGACCTACATGTGTTAACTATAGCTATTAAATCCAAAAACATATTTCCATTTGCAAACGAGCGACATACTTGTGTTAAGTTTAGCTGTTAAATTCCAAAGCCATATTTACTCTTGCTAACGAGCGACCTACTGGTGTCAACTATAGCTGTTAAGTTCCAAAGCCATATTTTATTTTGTAAACGAGCGACATACCTGTGTTAGGTTTATCTGTTGAATTCCAAATGTTAGCTGTTAAATTCCAAAGCCGTATTTTCTTTTGAAAACGGGCGACCTATTTGTGTTAAGTTTAGCTGTTAAAATCCAAAGACATATTTTCTTTTGTAAATGAGCGACCTACTTGTGATAACTATAGCTGTTAAATTCCAAAGCCATATTTACTTTTGCTAACAAGTGACGTATACTTGTGTTGACTAGAGCTGTTAAAACAATAACCATACTTTCTTGTGCTGATTCCGTTATTGATTTCGTCAATATACAATTATACTGAATAACGCTTGTAGTATGCAAAGCGGTTGATTTCCGTATACTGCATTGACAGTGTACTGATTAAACATTTATAATAATCCGCGTGTTTGAAGTTAAGACGCACTAATCCTATTTTATTCGATATAATGAAACAGTATATAAGAGGAATTAGTTTTGACATATTTAAATTACAGGTGGATTATTGCTTAATTATGTTCATGTGTTATACGATTCGTCTAGACATATGTAATAGTAAAGGGATCATGACTATTTGAGGAATTAATTTATCTGACCTCCACGGCCGGGAAAGTTATCCCATAGGGTGATCGACTTGTCAAGGAAGAAAGTGTCGATTCTTACGGATTGCGGGAGGAAAACAGTACTGGTTCTATCCGGGGGAAATGGGGTGGTCTGGCTCTACTACAAAAATAGAAAGTCATATATGGCCTAACATGTACTAAAACTGACGTAAAACACCATTTCAATAATTTGCATGGCTTAATAAAAACAGCATTAATCATCAAATAACATATCCGCCGTTTATCTACTACCGGTGTATATATTGTACCGGTGTAATCCGATATATCCGAATTTCGCGACATGCGCATGTATCTACATCCGGTTGTTTCTGTTTTGTAAACACACGAAGTATTTCCGCTATTTGACAACCCGAGAAATTAGCTTTTTACGGGTAAGATTATTAATAAAATCACTTTGAACTGTTTATAAATGCAAAACATACTGTATTTTATGTTAAACTTACTAAAGAAATCCACATACATATAGTTATTTGATCGCGAAAGTTATGACAGTTTGTCGACTGCACAATGACGTCATGGACACCTGTTTTTTTTGGAATAGAAGTCACGTTATCTCCTTATATGAAAAAGAAAACGGCGATCATATATACATTTACTCGATTAAATGTATGTGTGACTGAAATGTTTTTACTATATGAATACATTATTTTATTTTTGTTTTTATTTTCAGTCACCCAACATTGGACAGAAAAGGAAGAGACAGTATGACCCCAGCCTCATCAACGAGGTCTATAATGATGCCAATGCTTGTTTTTTTTTGTAAAATAAACAGATATAAAAAATTAAAAAAATCAATTAAAAAAATGAGTGAAAGATTACAAAATCAGAATAAAAAAATCCTATCAAGCTTTAAATTTGTGATCTTGTTTTGTGTTTCTTGAAAAAGTTTTTGAATGACAGCACTAAGCTTGTCTTTGATAAGGTTGTGTGGTAAAGTTGTATATATTGTAAAAATAATACATAAGTACTTATAGATGAGCTTGACGTTTATTGCAAATTTTATAAATAACGTCGCCTGAATTTTTGATATACCAATATAAACTGAACCCGGAGTTTTCATACGTTTTAGCACAGTATTGTTTAACGCGATCTTTAACGGCAGTAAGACAAGATGTTAAAAGTTTGGAGATATATGTAGTGGTACATGTCACAAAATGTCACGGGTAGAGCGTATTGGTCGTTCATAGCTCTTGTAAGTTATCGGTTACACCCAAAATCTATTGTTCGAGTTGAAACAATTTCACAATATTCATGATCTATTCATGTAACACGTAAAAGCGTGCACATTTTAAGTGGCCGCCAGAGAGGCCGTGTCATAAGTTTAGTTTTGTGCTAATGCATGGAAACGTATAGGTATATTTTCCTTAAACGGCAAAATTGTATAAGGGGCCTCTCGTGTAGATTCAATACTGTAGATTGAGCCACGTTTGTCACGGACTGAACGGGGGAAATAATGATTGGGGCGTAATGTTTGCTATAAAACCCATTGTCTTCTAGCTCTCGCCGGGATCATCGATAGTACTTTGTTGGAACAGAGATTGGACGGCAAATTTCATAGGCAACATGTGGTTAGTAATTTTATTAAACTTTTATCGTACATTTGTATTCAGTGGGCGGCGCCATCTTGTTTGGCGGTTACGACATCCGGTTAGCATTGATGTTTCTCAAACATAACTTTAGACTAGCATATGATTTTGAAGTTACTTTATTAGATGTAATTATTGTAATTGATCATTAATTGTAAAACAATATTAATTTGATAACAGTGGATAATAGGTGCATTAGTTAACGTTGGCGTATAACTCAGTGATTGTAATACACGATTGTCAACATTAGTTAACAATGAGATGAGTGACAAGAATAAATGCGTGCATGCATAACTCAGTGAGTGTAATATATGAGTAATTTGATCAAGTTTATATTACATGTATTAGGGGCATTGATTAACAGCGACGTACATAGCGTATACATGGCGTTGTAGAATATGTATATATTGCTACTCCTCATTAGTACAGCTTACATATATTGATTGAATAATGATTTGTTTGGGTAATGATAATTATGCAAGATTGTTATGTTTGTCAACCGACATCTAAAACGTATGTATAATTACAGCCTAAGCCATCCAGGATATAAGCCATCCAGGATATACGCCATCCAGGGTTGGACTAAGCCATCCAGGATATAAGCCATCCAGGGTTGGAGTAAGCCATCTAGGTTTGGATATCCAGGAGTGGAGCTAAGCTTCCACGAATAACGTTTACAAGCGGTGGAGACGGTCCCCGTACCTGCGTCAGCATGGCCAGGTTTTACTAACGACAACCCCCGGGACACAAGGTGGGCCCGTTACCAATCCTCACTGGAGGAATATCACTCACAATCTCAGTGGAGATTAATTATCATTGCATCGCGTCATCAACCCTTACAGAAGGCATTTGATGACAATCATCCATTGAATTCGCGCATCATCATCTTCATGAGCTCTCGCGCATCACAGTTATCGCGCTAGATCAACATTGTTATATCTTTTACAACACTTTAGTGTCTTAGACATTCAGTATTTATAACAATACTAAGAACGTCTTAAACGTTCAGGAGAACATTCTTTTCATAGTTCATTTGTGTATTCGCTTGTTTTTTTTTAGATAATTGTATATATATTAAACATATTTTAAAAGTTGCATTAAACTTATGTAAATGCATTCACCGTCATTGATTCTTTCCTGAGTTAGCCCAACCACTAAGGTCATCCTGTGACAGTACAAGAACTAGAATTGGAAATAAAACGGGCTTTAAAATGTTCGTTTGTGTAATTTGGGAATCCAGTACATCGTTGGAAGTCTGTTTTCCTTTTCATCTATTCCGGCTTTGAAAACCTTGCACAGAGTGATATGCGTCGAAACAACAGTATCTTCAGTAGATTGCACTGGAGTATACGAATTAGTTCTCCCGAGTTCCTGAGATAAAAAGTAATGGAGGCGTCGAACAATAATTATATTATTAGCTGCTTTATTAGCAGGAACTAAAACAAACTTATTATGAAATTCCTGGATTCCAGATTTTAATTTACGAAATAAAAACCTAAATCTAGGCGGAAGTAGGGAGGGGTTAGCCGTATAGAAGTTAATATGGGTTTCTATGCTGTTAAAATAGTCTTTGTCCAAGAAGAAAGGGAGTTAGGCTCATTATGTCCACTACGACACCATTTAATACTAAAATCCTCGATGGATTGGGCGATCTGACCACGACATGCATTAAAATCAATGAAATGAGACATAGGTCCTATAGGAACCACAGCGTCCAAACGCAATGGCATCGTAGGTTCGCATTGTACTAAAACAAGGAGCAATTTTGAAATACTTAGGAATGTTGTCAGTCTAAATTTCGAAAACAAATGCCGAAAACGTTCATATGTAATATCCAAATGACCAGCAATGACATGACCAGCCGGAGCATAGCAAAATTTATATGTTCTACACTCGCATTCCAGGAGTGTTATTTACTATATCAAGGTCAGACACTATTTTGTTGTAGCTGAAAATCATATTTCTAATTATTTTTTATTGTACTTATAAACAACTATAGGATTTTCGGAATTTTTTAAATATTTAGGAATAGAATCAACAACTCGAGTATTTCGAAAAATACTTGGTTTATCAATAAAAGCAATGCCCTTATTAAGACAAAGAATTTTCAGAACATGTCTGACGTGATCAGATGTGGGGTCGGAGAACACCCTGCGTGCAGCTTTGAATTATGGAAGTAATGTTATACAAAGTATCTTTTCGAATGCAAATTGTATCTGTTTCCTCGTCAATCAGCTTAGGTGAAGAAATGGATAGAGAGGTGAGAGAAGAAAGTATCGAGTGCTTTCCAGATCGATGCTTTCCAGACTGTTTAAAAAGAGTATGTAAATCAGCGACTTACACAGTAATACGTGATTTCCGTTTGATGTTACCATTACGTCTACAACCAACCATGAGACCTAGATTTACTCTTTCGAATGGAAAATATAGCAAACAAATGTCAGTATAAGGCTCTTTTGAAATATTTCCTTGTTGATAAATATTATCTTTAATGCCTAGTGGAAAGGGTGTCTGCAAGTTTTTCATCCACTTTAATTCTGCTATATGTCTAGCTTTGATTTTAAAGTTTTTGGCTGCATCATTATCATGAATTATATATTCAAAAGGTTGAATAGTGACGTTACTAACACTATGACCTGACTGACGAAAGTGTTGGTACAGGTAATTCTTTAACTTTTTGGGACTGCCTGCATTATATTTATGCTCACGGAATCAAACTTTTAAGGAACGACCTGTTTGTCCAACATGTGGTATACCACAACGTGGTGCATTTCAAGTCAAAACATAAATGACGTGCGAAGTACGTCAATCAACATTTGAAGGGAGACATAAAATTAAATGCTCTACCATTAACAGTTGATTTAATGGTGGACTTGGAAGATAAATAATTGCTGAAAGTGAACCTCTTAGCATTGCACCTACATATAAGGTATCAGACGTACAAATGGCTTAGATCTAAGAATTATTATGTGAATTTGTATAGATGACGCAGAGTGTAACCGAATATAGATATAAAAATTGAACAGGAAAAGTAGCATTGAAGTACGACAGTCAACCAAAAACACACAGAGAAACTAAGAACAATTTTAAAGATGAATAAAAGGCCAAATAAGACCTCACAAACACAAAAGGGTTGACAATAGGGCTACCGCCTTGGAACGGTCAGTGGCAAAAAAGGCCGCTGGGGGTTTAAACCAGGTTCTAGGGTGCACCAAACCTCACACTTACCCTATCGTCATCCCAATAACCGGGACAGTGTAAAAGAAATCCCCGCCATGAACTATTCTCTTACCAATAAGGCAGCATTAATAGGCAATATAAGTAAAACACAAAGATGCTCCTGTACACTTCTCAAAACTGCTAACTACACCGCTCACGTTTTGGGTTATATATATCGATGGGTTGAATGTTTTTCAATAAAATAAAAAGGAAATACCAATTCAATCATTTTTACATCATTTCATTTTATTTTTTTCATGGGCAATGCTAGAACTAAACCACAATAAGCAATTACAAACGACCCATGTAAACACTAAAGTCACACTTTTATGAACAAGAAATGAAAAGTGTGACTTTAGTGTTTACATGGGTCGTTTGTAATTGTTTATTGTGGTTTAGTTCTAGCAATGCCCATGAAAAAAATAAAATGAAATGATGTAAAAATGATTGAATTGGTATTTCCTTTTTATTTTATTGAAAAACATTCAACCCATCGATATATATAACCCAAAACGTAGCGGTGTAGTTAGCAGTTTTGAGAAGTGTATATATAAATACAGAAAGAACAATAGTCTAGAAAGCCACACAATGACATCGCAGAAGCCAGAGCAACAAGAGAACAAACCAATGAGGGCATGACAAGACAAGATTGCAGTCAAACATCAAACGTCACCGACCTTTTGGGCTTTAGGAAGACGTCATCATAGGGTCCACAGCCTGTCCGGTCATCGCATAATTAAAGAGGAAAGCAAAGTGACGAACTGTAAGAGGAAAGCATAGTGACGAACTTTAAATGGGTCCACCACCAAGCATGCAGTGCGTTGCAAAATGATAGGGGCATGACCTCTTTTGATAAACCTTTTAACAAGTTTCACAAAGATAGTATGAAAGTGAACATGACGAAGGATCTTAGGAAGTTTGTAAATCACGTCACATTAGAAGTTAGGTTGTGATAGTCATCGAAGAGGAGAAATATTTATTTTAAGTGTTTTCGTTACAAGACTCATGTAAATGTAAATGTAATACCATTCTGTGAAAAGCGAAATAGCGGCCAATTAGTAATTATTAGAGATATTACGTATCAAAGATCCATTATTAATAATAGACGGATGGTTAATAGGGGTCTAAAACTCAACACAATTGTCTAATTGAAGATCACAAGGCAAAGTTAAGGAAAATCCTATAAGAATAGACCAAAATGTCGGTGAAAACAAAAGTTTCCACATGGTATAAGTAAAATATGTGTTAAAGGCTGAAACTGGATCTATGAAAGAAGGATAAAAATATCGGACAGGGAAAGCAGCATTCAAGGACGACAGTCAACCACAAAACACAAAAACAAACACGAAACACACAAACGAAAAGGCAAAAGTAATAAAAAATGCAAACGACATCACAAACACAAAGGATTGACAATAGGGCTACCGCCTTGGAACGGTCAGTGGCATACAATCCCTGTTTGAGGTAAAAATAGCAATTTTGATTGGATATACGGGTAGACATTTTACGACCGTCCCACATCACAAACAACACTGTTGTGATAATAAAAATAAGTATAAAAGTCGAACATGAAATGCATTTTTCGCAGAACACAGTAAACTCAAAAACACCCAAAACGACAAACAAGAATGCCATTGTTAATAAGGAATGAATGCATACAAACACAGAAAGGGTTGACAATAGGGCTACCGCCTTGGAAGGCTCAGTGGTAAAAAAGGCCGCTGGGAGTTTAAACCAGGTTCTAGGTTGCACCAAACCTCACACTTACCCTACTGTCTTCCCAATGAAACGGGACAGTATAAGTCAAGAAATCCCCCGCCATGAACTATTCTCTAACCAACAAGGCAGAATTAATAGGCAATATATATGCTCGTGTATATATTAATACAAAAAACAATAGCCTCGAAAGCCTCAAAGAAATTACTAAATGACCTGGCGGAAGACAGAGCAACAAGAGAAAAAAGACAATATTGCAGACAAACATCAAACGTCATGGTCCTTTTGGGCTTTAGGTAGTCTCTTCGGCGACAAGGACTACCACAACCTTACTTCTATGGTGACGTGGTTTACAAACTTCGTAAGTTCCTTCGTCATGATCACTTTCATACTATCCTTGTTCAATTTATTAAAAGGTTTATCAAAAGAGGTTATACCCTATCATTTGGCAACACACTGTATGCTTGGTGGTGGATCCATTTGCAGTTCGCCTCTATCCTTTCCTCTTTAATTGTGCGATGACGTCTACCTAAAGCCCAAAATGAATTAATTTTCTTAGTTGACTGCGTTTTTTTGTACGAATGCCACATATCCTTTTGGTTTTTGCATGTTACTTCAGAACATTTAACTTTAAACAAACAGAAATAAAAATGAAGAAAATTTACAGGTAAGCTCCTGACATCAAAGTTGCCCCTATGGCGTTGAGAATTTTTTTTAAAGTATAAAGATTCTCAGATTGTAACATTTTGCTAAGTTTATTTAACTGCTCAATCCGGCTTTCACCTCAGCTCTGACAAAATTTGGTCTAACGCTATCATAAGATACAAATACCGTGATACTCCTGCATTACAACCCACGACAACATAATTCGTTCGTTTATCCCAAATGACAATCATGTTACCAAACCGAAGAACTATGTTTAATTCCAGACAAATCCACTAAATAAAAGGCGGATGGTCTGTCTCGACAACTAAAAATCAATCATTATATAATTATAACCTAAATAATATGATGAAAATGACGTAAATTCAACTAACCATCAAGTATAAATTGATTGCCTGCCACTGAAATACATTCTAAAAGACTGCGCAAGTCGACGCATAAACAGGTTCGTATTGGTATGCAGTCATTACATTATATTAAACAATGAAACATGATTGAATGTCATCGTATAACACAATGCTTAAGAGATAAAATACTTAAAGAACGCAAACACATGTGCCCAATTCAAACATTGACGCATTCTAGAAAATAGGTAGCTTATATATACTAAAACGAAAAAGAAACACAACTCGGGAATTTCCGCTATATATTGTATATACTGCACACATACATTTCACTTAATAAAGAAATCCCAAGATGTTTTGTAAAATTAATGTTGCAGTTAGTTAGAGAAAAGACACATCTGTGATGTTGTTGACGTTTTAATCACAGTACACTTTGTAACAAGAAATTCATCAATGTTGAAGTTCCTCTTTGAAACATTGAGCCATTTCAGTACTGTATTTAACGTAATAGAGTTTGCAAAAATTTTGATTGAGCCAAACTCTTATAGTACATACAATATATTGCGGAAATTCCCGAGTTGCGTTTCGTCTTCGTTTCAGTATATTATGATAGACGATTCTTTATTACTATCGTAATTTTACATTGAATGCAAGATCATTGTTATAAAATAGAATTTAAAAGAAATATTGTAAATAAATTGCTTTATGAAGTTCAGTATTTGTTTTAACATTTTACTTAAATAGCAAGTGTACATACGTGTTAGACCTCATACAATGCAGAAGTTATTTTTAAAAGTACCTCTCTGTTAACTTGATTGAGAATTTAATCATACAAGGAACGTTTGTAAAATATATAAAACAGCTACATAAGTTCTAAATAAACTATAATAAGGTATATTTCTTCCTACAGTATGTCCTGAATTACGTTCCATCTTTACTTCTTTTTTGGGTACATGTATACTGAGAACAGTTCAAATTTGTTTTTCAACTTGTTCCATATAACGAGAATTTAATACGTCTAAACAACACTATCCGTCAATGAATGTCGACATGAATAAATACAATGTAAGCCACGAACATAGCACTGCAGATGATAAAGACTACACCCGAATAGGTGTTATCAGCGACTGTGTGGACATCAGTCGTAACCAGTATTATTATCTCAACATGTATTTGTTTTTTGTGAATTTTTAAACAAAGCAAAAACAAAAAAAGATTTTTATGAAACGTTATTGTTTTAATGTTTTCGTTTGTTATGCGGACGTTAAATCTATTTACAGCCGGGTACTATGCTTTCCTCTTGGATTGTGCGATGACACGACAGACTGCTGACCCAAACCTTGAAAAGTAAGGTCATGTTTTATGTGTGGCTTTAATATTGACCAGTCGTGACCTTAACGGGTTATTATCTTGTCGCTCTGGTTTCTGCTAACTTATTGCGTAATTGTTTTATCGGACGTTAGAGTATGGCAAATCGCCTCCCCTTTGTTTATGCCGAATTAAACGATTTAATGCTATGCATTTATCAAAAACAATTTCACCGACCATACTAAACTCGTGCTTATTTGACCCGTTACTGGCTGACGCAAATGAAGTAACGACGCAAAATTATTTACAAGCATTTGAATTGAAAATAAGTTTTATAACTGTCTTGGCTCTCATTTGTATATATCATGTTTACAGTTTTTATTTTTTAAGTTATTTGCCAGTCTTCTTTAATTTGTTTGTCTTAGATAATTTAATTAGTCTTACCTATTGGTATTACATTTATTTTCAAGTCAGTCATGATATTGCTTATGTTTACATAGAGAATAATAAATGGGTATTTTCATATCACACACTACATTTGGCATGAGACGCCATATCAGCCCGAGAGCTTTAGCTCCAGAGCTCGAGCTAAAGCACTCGGACTGATATGAGTCGAGAGCCTGATATAGGGTGTGATATGAAAATAAACATTTTTTATTCTATTTATCATATATTTCAATAATGACTTTGTTGACTTGTTAACTTCAGCTAACTCACTACCCTGGATTCCAGGGAGAAAGAAATAATGGTATTAATGTGTCTAGTCCATTCTGATGTCTTCATGTCTGCGACAGACACATAAGTGGAACACAACATTTTGTTTTCTGACAATTCACTTACAAATGTCTAATCAAAAATAGGAATGGTCAAAAGTGGTTATTTCATCCACAGATAATAATTCTATAGTCAATAATCTTTGGGCGAAAACAGCATGGAAGCAATAAATGAAACGCAGACAACAAACTATACGTGTGACAAATCGTATCACTCCGGTTAAAAAAAACGAAATCATACGAATCTGCCAGGATCCAAATCGAAACAAGAAATTGCAGCATAGCTGCTGGATTATTTTTTGGACAATTCTGAACATAATATTAATATTTCAGGGGTCAAGCTAGGGGAGAAGGACAGTACAGCGAAGTGGGAAATTCACAAATATTTGTATTGATTTAATAAAACTGGATGAATGATTTATATATGTTTTCAATTTTTATTTAAATATATGATATATCTAGGCATGTTGTTTCATTTCAAATTAAAGTGTTTTTTAATTTCATGTTTTAATAATTGAATTTTGAGTGGTCATATTCAATATGCATATCATTATCAGAGATTTAATATGAATCCCATTAACGGCTCATCAAAACATTATAGATTATTTAGAGCCGCCCCTGAGAGAGGGGAATGATACGTGTATAGGCCCATACCCTTACTCTTACCGAAGTTTCTTTGTTTTCTACATGACATAATGTGAATTCTAGAGCATTCTGAAAATATTTAATTGCTAAATCCTATGATAATGACCCCGTGCGAGGCCTTTAAAATCTGAGAAGCATAGGCTAACAATGGTTGTCGAATTTTAGGTGTGTGATGGTTTTGGGTGGGATGAAAGCCTCTAGTTCGCCCTTGTTATTTGGGGATAAGCCAATTCAATCTGTAAGGTATGAATTTAATGTTGTTTAATGACTCATCAACACATTATTCGAGAGAGGAGATCGCACACAGGAATCTGGAACCTGACATACTATAACGAATATATTATATATAGTTCTTTAAACTAACGTGCTTGGAGGATAGACTCCAATATACAAAACCTCCCAATTTACGTCCCCATTCGACGGACGAGGCTAATGAAAAGCGTCTTGCTGAAGAACACAAAGACGAAACTCAGTGGCGATGGTGAGGCTTTACCCCGGGTTCAGCAGATTTCAAGTTCAGCGGTTGTCTATAGGGCCACGCCAGCCCCTTTATAAATTATGAAGCGGTATTTAAAATATGCCTTTAAACATATTAATGAAATTGAGACCAGACGCTCGTTTGCGCTCGCAATCATCTTGTGTGTGTTTGGATGACGGGGTCTACAACTGTACGAGGGTGCTTCAAAAAGTTATGTCACTAGTCATATATCCTTTGAACTGGATATTACACCGAGATAAAGTAGTGTATTTATATTACTACTGGGTTCGTTCTCTTAAATTCCACAACAAAAATGGAAAATTTCCGGTTATTTATACCCCTGAATTACCTCCCCCTACCACACCTATTGGATACTGGCATCTCTGAAAATGTCCTTGTTACAAAACGTTGTAGAAAGCATTTGAATAATTCTGTGTTTTTAAATTTTCTTGTACGCCATCTGTTGTTATTCGCCCATAATCCATGAAAATGATTGTCGGGAATTCGGAAAGGGCTTGCTGCAAACCAGATATGAGTGTATGCATATCCCTTAATTTTAGCGGAAATAACACTGATTTTCTTCATTTTGTTTACGGAAATGTTATAATATCTTTTAAATGTCGTAATTATTCTCATAGTATTAATATGTTTTCATATTATTTTACAAATCCTAGTCATTCAGTGTTTAAATTTCATATTCAACACATTATTGTAGAATTTTGTACAATGTTTAGTGAAAATATTGATCATCCAAAAACGCTATTTCAAAAGACTGCCCTTCCATTTAATGTCCATTTATCATTAAATTAATTTTACACGTTAGCTTAAAATGTTAATGTCTAAGACAATGCCATTTCATCTACCACGCTTAAATTCTGAATCTTGTAATGCACAGATATAACTGGTAATGTATGAGAAATTTCAAAGGTCTTCGACAAGTACTTAAAGAGAAACAGGCATTTAAAAAAGTAACAATTAACATACCTGAACAAACTCAGGATGAAAATGCCTCAGTATGTATAAGTGTTGTGTATTAAATAGTCTATAATTTTCGTCACACAAAAGATACCGCATTCATTTTACCATCAATGGACTGGTATTGAATCTCTCTTTCATTTGGTACCAAACATCAACACTCACAATGAGCACATAATTGTTAAAACACGTAAGTGACAGAACCTTTTGAATGACACTCGTAAATAATTAAACCTTTTGTGAGATACACACCTCTTGTATACACCTCGCTGCGCTCGGCATTATTTTGGCGTTTACAGCTACACTTCGCCATGTTTACAACACTGTCATAAAATTGTTATAACATATGAATTTGTAAGCGATTTGGGGCTCCGCTTCTCGAAGCTTATTTCAGTATGTGATCTACGAATTTGTTTAATGTTCGGGGCCTCGCTTCGTGCGAATTGAAAATGTCAACTAAGGTTAGCTACGAAATTGAAGAACAGGACGAATCATGGCCTGTGGGCTTCGCATCGCGAAGCTTACCAACATATTATTGTTTTATTTAATGTTCGGGGCTTCGCTTCGGGCTAAGCTCAATACTTTGTAATTATTAATTTATCATGAATTACATAGGTTTACTCCAGACTACATGTACAGTAACATATCTAGGCCCAAATGACAGCATAGGCCTATGGTTGGGGCGTGGAGGCGTGATCATCCGGACTTTTTATTTCGTTTTAGAATGCATTAATAAGGTAAGTAAACTAGCTGTCACAGATGTGTATCTAAAAATACCCACATCCCCTTCCCCATTTGCCAGACTGGCACCATTGTAGACCAAAAGCAATTAGCACATGTTCACGCACATGACCGTTGACGTCATGTTTACAATATCGCATGACGTCATGTTTAACATATCGCATGACGTCATGTTTAACGTCAGTCGCTGATGCACCAGTTACCCCTACTCAAGTCTTGACGTCACATGCAGCTTCTCACAAGAAAAAAGTAAGAAATTTACATTTATACGCTTATTGACGCATGTCTGAATCCGCATGCCATACGCCGTTCTGAAAAATATGAAGCAGGCCGGACGATATAAACTCCGGACATGAAGAACGCGGTCGACATAATGTCGCAAATATGAATAATTTGGGGCTCCGCGGCGCGAAGCTTAGTGATAATATAAATGTGTGTTGTTTAATTTCGGGGCTTCGCAAATGTGGCTCGTTTGTCGAGCTTTGCTCGTCCGTATTGTTTTCACGACTTTCGTGAAAGTTTACTTTGTGGATTTTTTTGAATTTTACGGTAATCGGCGCCATAACCGAAAAAGCGATTACTAATGGACAACTTCGACGCCGGCGAGAACTGTCCAAAAAAAAGACATTCGGTTATTTCCGTGGTATGTGACCTTTTTACCCTTTATTTCACCCGTGTGATAAAGCCTTATTGCCCGGCAATTGATTGATACGACTAGCTGGGTCTATGTCATATCATATATTAAAAACAACATATGTATAGGCAAGTATGTGATAAAACGTTTTATAAATGACCTTGCTTTCAGTGTTGTTCAGTTAACGAGTAATTAGTTTTATATACTATAACGCTTATATATACATCAATACATCTATATAACTTATCGTATGATATACTATGGAATAAATAGAGAATAATAAATGGGTATTTTCATATCACACCCTATATCAGGCCTGAGACGCCATATCAGCCCGAGAGCTTTAGCTCGAAGGCTGATATGGGTCGAGGGCCTGACATCTGGTATGATATGAAAATATACATTTTTATTCTATTTATCATATAATAGAGCTTTGTCGAAATTTCAATTTCAGCTCACTCACTACGTTGCTTTCCAGAGAGAAAAAACGTTTAGATCCAGTCCATTGTGATGTGCTCATGCTTGTCGCGTAAGTGGTACACAACATTTATTTTTGTCCGAAATCTTATTGAAAATGAATTCCATTGAAATTGAAATTTTCTAATCAAGGTGAATTGTCATAAGAATTTATTTATAATGATTCTATAGCCAATAATCTGCCGCGAAAACAGGATGGAAGTTACTGACGACAAACAATACCCGTGACAAATCGTATACAATCGTAACTAATCGGTTATTTCCGTATCACTCGGTAAAAGGATCGGGATGAACAATCGGTTATTTCCGTGATATGGCATTTTTTCAATAAAGCTTTATTGCCCGGCTTTATTGCCCGGCAACGAAATCCTGATGGGTATGACTAGCTAGGTCTATGTCGTATTATATATTCAAAAGCAACGTATTGATGGGGAAGTCTGTGATAAATGGGTATACATGTTTTACTATGTACGAATACAGTGATTCGGTCCTCATTGGCATAGTAATACACTAGTATATTAACATATGTAATTCTTGGCTTTATTATACTCCAAGAAGCCATGCTGTGTGATATATAGAGAATATCATGTTAGTGCCTGATCTTATCCAGTATATCAGGTGAGGCTGAGAAAAGATGAAGCCCGAGGCTGTGCCGAGGGTTTCATTTGTTTTGTTCATTAATTTACCATTTTTCCGATTTCTTTCCGTTCAAAAATACACAGACGTCATCAAATATAGCATGGCGTCATCAAACCTGACGGGATAGGAAAGTAACTGTCGAGATAAGATTTTATCTCTGGCACCCTGATTCTCGACAGAATTATACAGATCGACATGATATATTTATTATGAATCCTTTGAATAAGGCCATATATTTTAGCCGCGTCACTTATCGACATGTATTAAGGTAAGTAACACTTATCGACATGTATTAAAGTCAGTAACACTTATCGACATGTATTAAAGTCAGTAACACTTATCGACATGTATTAAAGTCAGTAACATTTATCGACATTAAAGTATTAACACTCAACTCCACCTTACTGAGATTCTTCTATAGGATAGAGCAAAATATTCACCATTAAGAAACCGAAAGTGAGATTGGGTAGCGACCGACTCCATGGTTAATGGTGAATAATTCTCTTCATAGCCTTTTTTCTTGCATACCGGATAAGGTGATCCGCTTTTTACATGGGTGCTGGAATGCCTGCTTTTACACATGAGGGAAGACAAATGTAGTGCGCTGATATCAAAAATGACAGTTGCATGACGTCTTTGTGTAACTAAACATGCAACACGTTAGTAGATGGCGATGTCAACGTGCAGAATGTAAATGGTATGCAAGAAAAAGAATCAATAATTGGTATCCGGTTCAGATAGGGAAATTTCAAACCTCGGTATAACTGTTTTAATCGAAACCTCGACAGAGCCTCGGTTCAGATAAAAAACTTTTATATCTTGGGTTGGAATTCCATATCTTCACCCATGAATGATTCTTATAATCCGACACACATATTATATTGATTTCATATGTTCTATCTATAGATAAGGCTCTTTAGGATTAAATGAGTGTTGAAGAATATAGGTGGTAGGTCTTTATGAATAAATGCAGTCAGTATTTGAAATTCGGAGACATCTGACAGGTTTACAAAGTCGTCATCGTCATATATTATCAAGTTTATTTATGAAATACCGACACTTATGTCGTTGTTTCAATATAGGCACAGCTACATACTACTATACCTATATTTCGCTCACAATTGCTGCAAGTTGGACGCATGTCTTACTTTGAGATGACTAAGAGAGTCATGAAATTAACCTTTTGAACTACAGATTTAACAACTATGCTTTATACTTATCAGTTTTTGCATTCATTATAGATGTGAATATACTTAAATGCCAAAACGATTTTTGTCATGGTTACTTCCCCTGACAAAAAATCCTCTATTTGTATTTTGACTGCAGCAGACGTGATATGTTGTTTTAATTCCTTTTCAGGTAAATTATGTTATTTAAAAAAATTTGAATGAAAAAAACATTACGTAAATTAGCCTATTGTAAATTAGAATTTCAGTTGTGTTTTGGCTGATGGGCGTAAAAATTATAAATACTTGCCAGAAACTGACAATTATCTCATTTCTTACACTCGCCAAAATACATCTAAAATATATATACAGTGTTTCTTTCTCTCTATACTTTGAGAACATTTCCTATACCGTAACGAAGTCAGTTGCAAGTTTTAGCGGATTGTTTATAAAATTGGGAAACAAATCCGTTAGACATTAATTTAATAACTGTATTTCTAGGCTATTTTTTATATTACATATACTTGATCATTTATATGTTTTACTTGTATTGCCTATTATTTGCTGCCTTGTCTGTTAGAGAGTATAACATAGCAAGGATATCTTTATTTAACATGTCCCGTTTATTGGGATAACAATATGTGGTAAGAGTGAGGTTTGGTGGCCCTAGGACCCCCAGCGGCCTTCCCCCTGCCCCACACTGACCCCTCTAAGGCGGTAGCCCTATTGTCAATCTTTTGTGTTTTTGATGTCATATCTTGCCTTTTTCATCTTTATAGTTGTTATTTGTTTCTCTGTGTGTTTATGGCTGACTGTGGTCCTTAAATGCTTCTTTTCATGTTCGATTTTTATATCTACTCTTACCCAGTAGAACGGGACTGTAAATAAAGCAATCCACGCCAGATTATATTCTCTAACGAACAAGCATTAATAAGCAATACAAAAGTAGAGATAAAGGTCTATCAGGAAATGCAACATGCAATGACCACAGTCAACCATAAACACGCACAGAAACTACCAATAATTACAACGATGAGTAAAACGCAAGATATTACATCACAAATAGAAAAGGGTTGATAATAGGGCTACCGCTTTGGAACGGTCAATGGCAAAAGGCCACTGAGTGTTTAAACCTGGTTCTACGGTGCTCCAAACCTCAATCATACCCTATTGATGTTCCAATAAATCGGAACAGTATAAATAAAGAAACCACAACCAACATACTGAGATTATATTATTCCTATAAGTTACGATATATTTGTAACTCCGGCAAGACAAAATAACGATTAACATAAGCTCACAAAAACAAATAAGGCTTGTTGTACCGACAAAGATAAAGCACGTGTAAGACATGAGATATTATTAAATTAACGATGACATTGATAATAGGCTAAAACTGGTAATTTAACAGGGATTTTTTTACCTTACGTAACTGACGCCTGTAAAAGGCCGTTTCCCTATTGAAATCTTGACCATTTTTCCCAACCGTGGCAGAAATATTTCCCAATCAGGAAGAGCAGTCTCTCAGAATTTGAGAAAAAGCATTAATTCTGCAATCTGTTTTTGACTATTAAGTCATTTCAAACTTTGTAGTCAGTAATTGTAATAAATAATGGATGAAAATATAAGTAAATGATAGTTTTGTCATATTTGCATAATTGATGAATTATTACATCTTTTCCAAAAAGGGATATAAGCGCGTGTTTTTATTTCCCAAATAGACAAGCCTGAGCATTTTCCCAATTTTGTGTAAAAACATGCCATGGATTATCAAAATCAAACTAAATATACAACAGTTAACACAATTCAGATAACATTACATATTCAATCATCGTTATTAATACGTAATAAAGAGACAGTAATGTCGAGCACAAACAAAATGCAGATCACGTAACAACATATGGGGAGCACATAAAGCATTTACAATGTTCTAGATCTAACAACAAGGTAATTACCTATTTAATTCCGAAAATACACTGTTTCAGGATAATCCTAGAACATCCAAAACAAAATGGCTTAGAATAGTTTGTCATTCTCCGTATAAATGTCATTGTCAGAGCGGCTAATTCCTGCACAAGCACGCAAGGCAACCGTTCCAATAATGTCTGTAGCGCTCTTGTTGAATCGCAATCCCATATATGTGTGATCATTGAATTAAACGTATTTAACTGAAGCCATGGAGCGCAAATAAATGGTAAAATCAAATATATGATCTGACTAACTAAAGTCAAATAGGACAGTTTACCATTGATTTCTTACTTGTCCACTAGAGAAGATTTAAAATGGTAATTTAAGAACACTTACATTTTTTTCCTTTTTATATTTACTAACAGATACAATTTAAGTAAAAAAATCTATATACTAATGGTAATCTCGGTCACCCGGCCTGCTTCTGATTTCTTCGCTACGATATAATCTTTCGAACCAAAGCCTGGGATAAAACGGAAGTTTGAAATCGCCCATCACGTTGGGACGACATTGGTGAGACTTGGAGAGATTCTTTGAGACTTTCATAGAGCATATTTTCAAGTTAATAACATTTTAATTCTTATTTTTAACTTGTGGGAAGCAGTAAATGACGTCAACAAGTGTAATGGTGCATTTATATACAACATGACGCCATAAAGACTTGTTTATCTGCATGGAAAACACGTACGAATAAAATCGGCGAAAAGCTAGTGGGCGATTTATGTGGCATAATCTGTCCAGAACTATATCTGCAAGTAAGATTAGTATACGCTAGTCTACAAACCCTCCTTCGGTAATCAGTTTCCATGCATAAACATCTGGGGTAAGCCTACCCTTATCTTGAAATGGCATTAGTTTTAAGCACGTTTTGCACATAACTCTGGGTTAAAATGAGATATAGGGTCCTATAGAAACCACAGCGTCCGAACGCAATGGCATCGTAAGTCCGAACTGTACTGCAAACAAGGACTTGAAAATACAATGAAAGAGACACAAAACAACAGAAAGGGTGGTGAAGACAGGTTTACCGTCTTGGATTGGCCTACTGGTTAGATTGAATTGATTTTATATGCGCACAATCCTCGCTATTATCCTATCTTCAGTTCCCATTTCCCTGGAAAAGATAAACAGTAGACACAGAGTGAAGTTTAAGAGGAGAAATAATGATTTTGGTGTTCTTAATATACGACTCATGTTTTTATAAGGGGTAAACTGCTAAAAGTACAGCGCAAAACCACGCTAAAGGTCCTTTTGGCTCAAAAAATGTTTTATTGATTAATTTGTTGCTGTGATATGTTCTCAAAATGAATTAGTCAAAGAAAAACAACACATTTTGCGGAAAGCATGAGATTTCAGCACACCAAATCTGCCTAACACCATCAAAACTGATATATATCATTCTACCAGTTGACCCCTTCATTCCATGTATTTTACTCGCTAGTAATGGTGCTAAGCACCTGTCCATGGCGGTGAAGGTATAACATATCTAACCGTACATTTAGTTTAAAATGACTATGCAGGGACGTAGCCAGATCCTTGAGTATTCGGAAGACCAGTTGTACTAAAATAAATTACGAACGTGTAGTGTGTGTGTGTGTGTGTGTGTGTGTGTGTGTGTGTGTGTGCAGGGGAGGGGATGTGGGGGCATGTGGGGGGAGTGATGTCCGGAGCGGCGGTGGTACGTTGGCATGCTCCTACTGAAAATGGTATTAATGTAAAAAAGTAGATTGAACGCTGGAAGGTCAACGTCAACAGCGCAGTTCATATAAAGGCACCCGCATCCTGGCTTGTTTGAACAGTTCCAAAATAGGACGCTAGTGCCATAGAATGTTAGTCTTCACTCTCAAGTAGACTGCTTTACTGTGTATGTCCCGTTTCACTATATATTTGAATGCTGTATAACAGACTACTGAATCGAGGACACAGCTGTATGTTACATCCTTACCGGAGAATTGATGCTCTGCAATTGTTTTTAATGTGATAATCTGGAGCTGTCGCCTTTTAAGGGCGAAAATTATACCCCGCTACCAGTCATCACCATTCCCCATCTTACCGTTTGAGTAAAGATTCAGTGGAATGGGATTTTCATGATCAGGTAATGGTGGCCTTGACCTTTGACCTACTGACCCCAAAGCCAGTAAGAGCCATCTTTTCAACACAGGCATTTCAACTATTAAGTTTCATGAGATTTGCTTCACAGGGAGAGGATTTATGGAGTGGAGGTTTTTCATTATCGGGTCCCGGTGACCTTTGGCCTACTGACCTCAAATGCAATAGGAGTTGTTCGCTCACCACTGGCAGTTCACCTATGAAGTTTCATTGCTTCAGAGGGAGAGGAGTTACGAAGCGGACAATGTCGCGTCTGCAGACGGACAGACGGACGGACGGACGGACTGTGTGAAACCGGTATACACCCATAACCTTCGTTTAGCAGGGGTATATCATTGTAAGTGTAAGTGCCGCGACATAATACGAACTCCGTTGTTACCAGGGCGACTGGACTGGTTTTCGAACTTGACCGAATTTCATCAAGATTGAAAAACAAATATCAAGTTATTGAGCTGACATCATCAAAATTGTCAATTTTCAATAATCAAAGGGCCATAACTCCGTTGTTACTGGGGTGGTTGAGCTGTTTTTTGAACTTTATCGAGATATTATGTCCATAAATATTTTTTCCAAGTTTCATAAGGATTGAATAATATTCGTTCAAGTTAGAGAGCGGACATCGCAAAATTGTTATTTTTCAATAATTGAAGGGTCATACCTCCGCTGTTACCTGGGCGATTTTCAATAATTAAAGGGCCATAACTCCGTTGGTACTGGGGCGGTTGGGCTGTTTTTTTAACTTGACCGAGATATTATGCCCATAATCTTTATTTTCAAGTTTAATAAGGATTGGATAATATTTGTTTGTCGATCCGTCGAAATACACACAAAGCATACTCCCGAAGAATGGCGGGATTTGTCGAGTTTGCACGATTGATACGTAAACAAAGATACAAAAGTCGAACAGGAAATGAATCATTCACTAGTCTAGATCATCTGCGACGCTTGCTTGTTTTCAAGACAAACATCTAGAACAGTCCTCCTGAACAAAGTTTGATTTTTGCCGATACACTGGTAAGGTTTCTGATTGGCTGAGACAGGAACACCTACTATCGAAGATATACAAAATGGCAGAAAGACAATCCATTATTAATAAACAAAGATAAACAAAGACGGAAACTACGTTATTATATCGTCGAACTAAATGCGGATGGTCAGAAATACTTTAATAAAAAATAAATAATTACGGTCACATGCTTCCAGTTTCAAATTTATTAATGCACAAAAGGTCTGGACGTTTGCATTTACAATCAAGCGTCGACGATGATCAAGACTAAGCATTCACAGAACACAGACAACCAAAGACACGGATTCAAAAGAAGCAAGTCAGGTATAAATAATTAAATCTAAGCCTAATATGCGACACCTCAAACATAGAAGGGTTGACAAAAATGTTACGGTCTCTAGTCTAAATCATCTGCGACGCTTGTTTGTTTTGAAGACAAACGTCTAGAACAGTTTTCCTAATGTTTTATGACTTTGCTGAGATTCTGGTATCGTTTCTGATTGGCTGAGACAAAAAAAACTTCTATCCAAGATATACAGAACGGTAGAAAGACAAGAAATTAATCGATAAAGAAAGAGGGAAACTTCATCATTATATCGACGAACTTAATGTGGGTAGTCAATAATAATTATAATTACGGACACGTGCTTCTGGTTTCGAATTTGATTCTGCACAATCGTTTGAAATGTTTGTAATCAAGCGTCGACGATGATCAAGACCATACTATCTCGGAACGGTTCATGGACAAAAGGCCGCTGGGGGTTAATCCAGGTTCAAGAATTATTATTTTTATATATAAAGAGATTCAAGAATATCAAGAGCTCTCAAGAGCTTTGATTGTGTATATCTCAATGTTGTTTATGGTGTTGAGGTAATTTATGTACAGTACGTGATAGCTAGGATGGACTCTTTTAAATAATTAAAATTGAAAACCTTCCTTTGTCAACAACGAATAAGTTACCGATAATGCATACCTCCCTCCATCCGTTACTGGTAATGCAGACACAAATTCACCAGGGAGACTACACTAATTACAAACACAGTACATATTACAGGTTTGAAATTGACACGATGAAATACGTTATTATGACAGATTCTGTCTATGGACTGATAATGCGGTTTCGTGCATAACTAATGGCTGATCTGTTTAACGCGACATTATCGTTCTATTCAGCGTGTCAACTAAGCGAAGTAAAAACGGTAATAGTATAGTGATATATATTGATTTTGATAAAATCAAAATCAAATGTGGAGCCGATTCTACGATTATATATCACAAACAAATAAGGTTATTTACATTTTGACGTTGTGTGCTCTCACGAATTTCGTTTGAACACAGATGATTCGCTTGAAAATTATGATTTTATGCCTTCAACACGCCAAACTATACTGAGCAAAACACAATTAGCACATACAATGCAAGTCAATTCAACAGACGATGTACGAGGCCTTGTAGGTTTGGCCTCGAGGCCAAAGTGACATAGATATCACCATTTATAATGCTGCAAAGTTATTTGTAAACAAATTCGGTGATACAAATAAGGCAAATATGTTGGGAACATACTTTTATAGGTTATCGAAAATCGTTCTCATTTCATTCGACAGGGAGGTCATTGTAAAACTACGATATTTGAAATGATTTTGTTTGAGAACAACAATCTTATGTAAACACACTTTAGCGTGTTTTAAACAAAGACAGAATGGACAATTCTTGTCAATGCCAAACATTACATTTGCTAAAAGCAGTGTTTGTACAACGATATAAGTTGTTTTTAATATATGGGAAGTAATTCTGATACTTCACTTAGAAAAAAACACACATTGTTTTTGAAAATCACATCCTTATCTAGCATTTCTAATTAATGTTCATATATACATATAACCTACGTCCCTAAAACTTCGCTAAACCTTTTTGTTTAGTATACTTTTAATTTTTGAAAGTGTATATAGTTTATCTAGTGTAACTGTTGTAATTATTTTGTCTATTGTTGTATACTGCTTAGACATGCAAGGATAATTGATTCTGACGTGTACGATGGCAAAACTAGATATACATATCGAACAGGACAAACAGCATTCAAGGACGACAGTCAACCACAAACACACACAGAAACAAACAACACATATAAAGATGATAAAAATGCAAGATATGACATCACAAACATAAAAGGATTGACAATAGTGTTACCGCCTTGGAACGGTCAATGACAAAAGGGTCGCTGGGGGTTTAAACCAAGTTATAGTCTATTGTCATCCCAATAAACGGGTCAGTGTAAACAAAGATATCCCCGCCAGGTTAATAATCTCTAACAAAAAGGCAGCTTTAATACTTGGGCTTTTCAGACTTCTTAAAATCAATACACCGTCATGCTGTCATATTTGTCTGGACTTGGACCGGTAACCAGAGAGGTCAAAAGTTGAAAATGGTCGTACTCGAAAGTAGTAGTACCATCAGTGGTGTCATTTGGGATTATGTACTTGATTAAGCGATGAAATATGTATCTATGTTTGCTGTTGTCGTGTTGAGAATAGATTTCCAAAGATATGGTTGCAAAAAGCAAATAAATTGGTCATCAGAGTGCAGACTGGCACTGCTTTTTATAAGGTAAAATTTTAAATATAAAACGTTGTGGTTAAGCTGTTTTTTCCCCAGAAGGGTCATCTGCTTTAATTTTGAGCCAAATGGGGTACATTGTTGTCATTGTTGTTTTACTATTTTTTGTAATTTTGCATGGAGCTATAGAGATTTTAATGGATATGTGATCTGTCATCGAGAATTAAAGTAAATGTTATACTGTTTAGAGCTAACATTACGGTCTATATGAACATAATAGCGCTACAAGTCCGTCTTCTGTAAACGATTTCATTTTGCAACACGATACTAATTACAATTTACCCGATAGGTTATTGACATTATATTTAAAATAGCATTTTCATGCATCACAAAATAAAGAGATGGCAATCACTGAAACTAGAGTCATGTTACGGTGTATCGATTGGTTTATAATTGATTTTGGCCAAACATGCATTACTAAATGCTACTGAGTTTTATTCTGTCCAACACATGACAATCTTTCAAACCCAAACAAATAATAATGTTCACATAATTCTCACTCACTATTACTGCCATATTGTTTTCAAATATCACACATGCAGTAAAGAACATAAATTGTTATGAAACACAATGTCCTAAGTTTGGATGCGTTTTTTAAAAGATTCAAACAACTGTTACCAGCTAAACTTTCAAAGTATACAGCACCACAAACACACAAGGTTCGACAATATGGGTATGTCCCTGGAACCTTTGTCAGAGGTAAAAAGGCCGATGGGGGTTTAATACAGGCTCTAGAATGCACCAAACGTCACTCTTATTATATTGTTATGCCAATAAAACGGGACAGTGCAAATAAAGAAATACTCGCCAGCTTGTAATCTCTAACAATATAGGCAGCAATAATAGGCAATATAACACAAAGATTATAATATATATATAATATATCATATACACACCAGTCTTACAGTCGAACCACTTTGTAAAATCCGGCGTAAGAGTAAAACGTGAGAGTAAAAACCTGCATAAGAGTAAAATCATGCGTAAGAATATATAACTCTTACTCGGAGTTTTTGGCCTCATACAACGGGAGATAATCTCACCTATAATGTTTCTCTGTTTTTGGAAGATATGGAATTATCATTTCAAGACTCTTCTTACAGTAGCTTGCAGATAGACGATTAAATGTTGATCTCATTATTTTTGCCGACGATATGATAATAGGAATTACAACATAACCTAAATAAGTTAAATGAATATTGTAATGAATGGAGTTTAGAAGTTAATTGTGATAAAACAAAAAATATGGTATTTCGGAAGCGAGTGATTCGCAGTCAGAGGTAGTAAATGATTTTAATTATCTTGGTACAGTTTTTAACTATACTGTGAATTGTGCTTTAAACCAAGAATATGTCATTTGTAAAAGCTTAAAAGCAATTAATTCGCTTTTAGCAAATACACACGATTTCAAATTAAAACCTAGTACTATGTGCCAGTTTCTTTTATACATTTATAGGATCTATTTGCGAAACTTAGGTTACACGAAATCGATACAAATAGAAAGAATTCATTTACATTTTGTAAGCAACTACTTGAAGAAATATAAAAAGATCGGACAGGGAAAGTAGCATTCAAGGAGGACAGTCAACCACAAAACACAGAAACAAACACGCAAAAAGAAAAACAAGAAGGCAAAAGTAATAATTAAAGCAAACGACATCACAAAAGGGTTGACAATAGGGCTACCGCCTTGGAACGGTCAGTGGCAAAGTAGGCCACTGGGGGTTTAAACCGGTTCTAGGGTGCACCAAACCTCACACTTACCCAACGGTCATCCCATTAAAACAGGACAGTGTAAATAAAGAAATCCCCGCCATGATCTAATCTCTAACCAACAAGGCAGCATCAATAGGCAATATAAGTAAAACACAAATATGCTCGTGTAAATATAATACAAAAAAACAATAGCCTAGAAAGCCACAATGAAGGTACTCAATGACTTTGCAGAAGCCAGAGCAACAAGAGAATAAACCATTAAGGGCACGACAGGAAAGATCATAGACAAACATCAAACGCCACCGTCCCAATGTGCTCTAGGTTGGCGTCATCATAGGGTCCACAGCCTGTCCGGTCATCGTACAATTAAAGAGGAAAGCATAGTGGCGAACTGTAAAAGGGTCCACCACCACGCATGCAGTACGTTGCAAAATGATAGGGTCATAACCTCTTTTGATAAACTTTTTAACAAATTGAACAAAGATAGTTTAAAAGTGATCATGACCAAGAACCTTACGAAGTTTATAAATCACATCACCATAGAAGTCAGGTTGTGATAGTCCTTGTCGCAGAAGAGTCCTTAAATTACTTTTATATTTGGAAAGAAGATCAGGGTTACGATAATAAAATTTTGCAAAGGTTTTACGTAGTTTATGGTAGGTAACCCTGATTGAGTAGCTTTTTAGTTATACAAAGATTACGAATATTAAATTCCTCAACTCGAGTACAAGGCCTTGAAAAACGAATAAGTTGAGACACATATACCCCATAAGAAGTTGCTCGGTAAACATCCCCATCAAAGTGGGGGTAATTAACAATGCCGAAATTAAAATCATCTCTCTTGTCATAGATTTTGCTAATTATTTGACCATTTTCAATCGAGAGATCTAAATCAAGAAAAGAAGCGTTATTATCAGATATATTAGCTTTATTAAGCTGAAGTTCTTTAGGATAAATATTATCAACCATAGTTTGAAAGAAAGGGTTGTCAATGTTCAGTATGTCATCCAGATACCGAGAGGTGTCATTAAGGCTTCCCTCTCGTTCTCTAAGAATTGAGCAAGGTAGATATGGACGAAAATAGAACAGAAAGAAATGAAAGATACTGTACATTTTGTGGGAAAAAAAAAACGATATAGAAAAAAACTATCATTTCATTACAATTATCCCTGCTTTTCATAATAGAAAAAGCAGTTTCTTGTTGAAAAACTATTATAAACGTCCGAGCTTTATGAAATTCTGTGAGTTAATGAAATTTGAAAATAAAAAAGAACTAATAAATCTGGCTAAAAACATCAAAAGGGCATTTGACCAAAGAACTATTTTATTAAGCATTCCAGTTTAAGTTCATTCTATACTATAAGGTATATGTATTGTATAATCACATTTCAACATGTAATAAAGCATGCTGTTTCTTGTTATTTGTGTTTCAATATTGTTTATTTGCTATTTATAAATTGTACAAAATATTGTATAATAATTGTATTATACTGTTCACTTAAAATCATGTATTATATTAAATAGTGTTGACCAATGAGGTACTATGTACAAGTTGAATATAATTCTGTTCTGTTCTGTTCTGTTCTGTAAGCTAATAGATGGTTTAAACAACATTTAATGAAAACATGTGGTGAACAATATGTAAAATAATACATGGACTATATTTGAAAAAGTAGATATAAAAATCGAACAGGAAAAGTAGCATTCGAGGACGACAGTCAGGCAGAAACACACAAGGAAACAAAGAACAATTATATATAAAGATCAATAAAAGGCAAGATAAGACATCACAATCACGCAAGGGTTGACAATGGGGCTACCGCCTTGAAACGGTCAGTGGCATAACAGGCCGCTGGGGCTTTAAACCGGTTCTAGGGTGCACTAAACCTGACACTTACCCTACTGTCATCCCAGTAAAACGGGGCAGTGTAAATAAAGAAATGCCCGCCATGAACTATTCGCTAACCAACATTAATAGGCAGCATTAATAGGCAATGTACGTAAAACATAAATATGCACGTGTATATCAAAATATAAAAAAAACCCACATCGCATAGCATAGAAAGCCACAAAGAAGGTACTCAATGACTCAGCAGAAGCAAGAGCAACAAGAGAATAAACCATTGAGGACACGACAAGACAATATTGCAGATTAACATCAAACGTCGCCGTCCTTTTGGGGTTTAGATAAACGTCATATTAGGGTCCACAGCCTGTCCGGTCATTGCAAAATTAAAGAGGAATGCATAGTGGCGAACTGTAAACCACCAAGCATGGTCCACCACCAAGCATGCAGAGCGTTGCAAAATGATAGGGTCATAACCTCTTTTGATAAACCTTTTAACAAGTTTAACGAAGATACTATGAAAATGATCATGACCAAGGATCTTAAGAAGTTTGTTAATCACGTCACCATAGAAGTCAAGTTGTGATAGTCCTTGTCGCAGAAGAGTTCTTCAATTACTTTTAAATTTGGAAAGAAGATCAGGGTTACGGTAATACAGTTGTGCAAAGGGTTTACGAAGTTTATGGTAACGGTAGCCCTGATGGAGTAGCTGTTTAGTTATACAAAGATTACGAATATTAAAGTCCTCAACTCGAGTACAAGCTCTAGAAAAACGAATAAGTTGAGACACATAGACCCCATAGGAAGCTGTTCGGGGAACATCCCATCTAAATAGGGATAATTAACAATATCAAAATTAAAATCATTTCCCTTGTCATAGATTTTATTAATTATTTCGCCATTTTCAATAGAGAGATGTCAATCAAGGAAAGAAGCGACTGTATCAGAAATGTTAGCTTTGTTGAGTTGAAGTTCAACGAGCCCAATAAAGCTGGTTTTGAAGTAGAATACCGCTTAAGCCGGTGCTAGGGGGCGTGAGAGATGTTGCTTCTTTCATTACTTTTCATGAACAGACTCAATAAAACCGAGTCTGCTGCTTTATTCTCTTAATTGTGTTTGTTGCTCCCAAAGGATCACCTTTATCAGTATTTATTTCCTTTGGATAGATATGTAGAAAAGAAAGGATTATCAATGTTTAATATGGCATCCAAATACCGACAAGATGTGCACAGTTCGTACCCTAAGGGATAGTAACAATTTGTATATAAACGGTAGTGCCATACCCGACGAAAATATTATATTATAGGAGAATGAGAGCTTCACAAACTTCTTGGCAATTCCACATAGTGTAATTGTCTAAAATGCCGTTAGCAAAAGCGCTTTGATATTATTACAGGCCAAAAAGGTAGTTTCTAGCTCTACTGGCCGAAGGCCAGCTGAGCTTATGGAATGACGAGTTGTACGTCCGTCCATCCGTCATCCGTCCGTTAACGTTTGCCTTGTGGACACTCTAGGTCCTTCATTATTAACCAGATATTTACGAAAATTTGCCGGTGTCTTTTGTAACAACAGAGTTATTGCCCTTGATTTGCTGAAAAATGCCATATTCTGCCTTGTGAACACTCTAGCACATTCATTATTATTTGATCTTCAGTTAGTAACATCGGAGTTACGGCCCTTGATTTAGTTAAAAATGCTGTATTTGGCCTCATTAAGACGATAGGGCTTTCATTTGGCCAGATTTTAATGAAACTTTGCAGGGATGATCAGCACCAAGCCTAGTCATCGCCATATTTGGTTGAAAGATGTTTGGCTTAGTTATGGCCCTTTAAAGGTTTTAATACATATATTTTGTCCAGACTATGTTCTCCTGAACCCCTGGTCGCATTTTAGTGAAACTTTGCAGGGATGATCAGTTCCAAGCCTAGTTGTGCATGTCATCGCCATGTTCCGGTTGAATGATTTTTGCGGAGTTATAGCCCTTTAAAGGTTTTGATAGAACACTTTTATCCAGACTAGTCTATTCTGAACTCCTGGCCGAATTTCAATGATTTTTCGCAGGGATGATGAGTAAAAGCCTAGTTGCGACTGTCTTCGCCGTGTTCTGGTTGAATGAGTTATGGCCTAATATACATAAACTTTATCCAGACAATTCTTCCTGAACCCTCGGCTGAATTTCAGTGAAACTTGGCAGGAATGAACAGTACCAAGCCTAGTTGCACATGTTGTTATCGTGTTCCCCATCAAAGACTCTATATAGACAGTAGAGCGATGCAGGCCCTATTGGGCCTCTTGTTACTCTAGCAATATAATTTTTGAATAAGAGCAGTACGCTTGTATTTGATAAGCTGATGTTGTAAGGTTGTTTATAATGTAGAGAAGTCATAATGAAACTTGACAAATTGTATCAAGAACTATTATAAACGTCCGAGCTTTATGAAATTCTGTGTCTTCTGAATTTTTAATAGATCAAAATAAATTAATCCCAGAGTTTTCATAAGTTTAAGCACAATATTATTTAACGTGGTCTTTAACGGCAGTAAGACAAGAAGTTAAAAGATTGGATATATTTGTGGTTGTGCAGACACAAGAATTTTAAATAAAGCGGGCCTTATATGGATGTTTATGTAATTTAGGAATCAAGCACTTATTCGGCAGTTTATTTACGCTTTTTGTCTATCCTGGCCTTGAAAGTAGTGTAACGGGTGATATGTGTGGAAACAACATCAGCCTCACGAGATAGAACTGGAGTATACGAATAAGTGCTACTGAGTTCCAGAGATAAAACAATGACTTAATGTAGGCGTCAAACTATAATTACATTACTAGCTGCTTTATCACCATGAACTAAAACAAATTTATTATGACATTCTGGAATTCCTGATTTTAAATTACGAAACGAAAACTTAGGTTTCGGAGGAAGTAAAGCGGGGTTAGCATTATAAACGTTGATACGTGTATCTGGAATCTTAAAAACAATTGACTTTATCCAAGTAGAAAGAGAGTTTGGGTCCGCATGTTCTCTACAACAGGAGTTTATACTAAAATCCTCAATGGATGCATTAAAATCAATAATTGAAGGTAATCTATACTTAGGACCTTTAGAAAACAGATGCCGAATACGTTTATCTACAATATCAAAATTACCAGTGACGACATGACCTGCTGGAGCATAGGATTGTTTATGTATTGAACTCACATTCCTTTGGAGTGTTACTATATCTATGTCAGAAACTATTTTGTTATAGTTGAAAATAATATCTCTAAAAATTTTTTTTATACTTATAAGAAACTACAAGATTTTCTGATTTTTTAAAATATTTATGAGAATAATGAAGTAGATGAAAAATACTTAATAATAATGTCAATGAAATCAGTACCATTATTAAGATGTAGTATTTCTATAAAATGCCTTACGTGATCAGACTCCTTGTCAATATGGGGTCGGAGAACATGCTGCGTGTAGCTCTGAATTATGAGACCTAGAGTTACGCTTTCAAATAGAAAATATAGAAACAATGTCAATATTAGGATCTTTTGAAGTATTTCGTTGTTGATAAATATTGTCGTTACGGCCGAGTGGATATGGTGTCTGCAAGTTGTTCATCCACTTAAGTTCTGCAATATGCATCATCAATCATCAATTATATATTCAACCGTTTGAACAGTAACGTTACTAAAAGTATGACCTGATTGACGAAAGTGTTGGTACAAGTAATATTTTAACTTTTTAGGATAACCTACACTATATTTATATTCACGAAATCGAACTTTTAAAGATCGACATGTTGTATATCACAACGTGGTGCATTTCAAGTCAAAACATACATGACGTGAGATGTACGTCAATAAACATTTGAAGCTAGACATACTTTAAACATTCTACCACTAACAGCTGATTTAATGGTGGACTTGCAAAATAAATAATTGCGACAACTGTACCTCTTAGCATTACATTTATTAACAGAGGGAAACACCCTGCGTCTTGAATGAACTGAGCGATTTCTGAAAGGAGTCTTTATATGGTATTTCCTCAAAACAGGTGATCCTAGAAGACCTTTGAGCCGTTATTAAAGATCCTGGTAATATTATTCGAAGGAACATGAAACGAGGTTGCCGAATGAAGTTTTAAAGGTATAAGACGTACATATGGTTTACTGCTAAGAAATGAAGTATTATATTGTGGAATTTGATTGATGACTCAGAGAGTAACCGAAGAGGAGAAATATTCATTTGAAGTGTTTTTACTAGTAGACTCATATATGCAATTTCGAAAGTAATACCATTCTGTGAAAACCGAAATAAGAGCCAATTAGTAGTTATTAGAGATACGAAATAAACTCGTATCAAATATCCATAAGAAATAATGCTTGTAAACTTACGGGCGGTTAAAAGAGGTCCAAAGTCGACAAACTTTGTACAGTAAGTCTGTTATATATATAGACAAAAAATGCAAAAATAATTGTAGGTCACTATAATTGTTAAAATTTTTAAAAATAATTTGTAATGCCGCCTTCATGTCAATCTGTCCAAAAAGTTGAACAAGTCCATGAAATAGCTAAATAAGACATTTTTGAAGTCTAATCATTTATTCATTGGTCACAATTCTGCTAAAATTGTATTAAAGTAAAGAACATTTAATTATAATAACATTTAAAGCTCATCTTTATGTAAAACTTATTTTTTTTTACAAAATCTGTTGAGACCATTACTCACAATGTATGCACAAATTAGCCGATAATGAACAATTTCCTTTTTTTTTTTGTATGTTCCCAATAATAGAATTTGTTTAAACTTTCTAAGCACATAGTTTAATATATATAAAAACAAAATATGCAATAAAAATGTTAGGTCCCCATGCTTGTTTAGAATCTTTTTTTTTGAAACTCTACCCCTATGCTAAAAGGCCAAGTTTTGTATGAAATTATATAGAAATGGTATATTTTCCTTTTTTGTTATGTTCCTAATAACAGAATGTGTTCAAACTTCCTAGGCACTTATTTGAACATATAGTAAGACATTATGCAATTAAAAGTATAGATCACAATGCATATTAAGATTTAATATTGGTTTTTGTAACCCTACAATTATGCTTAATTTTTTTAATTTTGTTTGAATTTTTACAAAATGTTATATTTTTCCTATTTTATGTATATTTCTAATAAAAGGTATTTATATAAATAAAGACAATAAATACAACTAGACATCAAGAGCAACATTCCTGTAAATCTTTAGGAAAATCCATAGTTTTAGAATAGAAGTCGCTCAAAATTCGGCGAATGAAAAACTACAGGAAATGACTTTAAATGTGACAAAATGTTGATGAGCACAAAACCTTCAACATGGTATAAAAAACACATGTGTTTAAGGACAAAATGGATGAATGAATGTCATACAATCCCTGTGGGATGAAAAGATAACAATATTGATTGGATGTACGGGGAGACTTTCTACGGTCGACACACGGTACAAACAACAAGCTTTCGATAACAACTTATATACATTCATCTCCTTAATAAGTAATAATTAAAGGCTAATAGTTAATGCGTACACAATACCAAATGTTGACATACCATATCATAGATAAAACGAGCAACCTTTCTACAACTGGAGTCTGGACTAGGTTCTTTTAAACTTCCCAGCAAGCAAGGGTAAATGGGACCCATATGGGCTATATCCGGGCACGCCCATGTGGGATTACCCATATGGGTCTTATATGGGTCCCACATTCAGCAAACCCATGTGGGATTACACATATGGGTCCTATATGGGTCCCACATTCAGAAAGCAAGGGTAAATGGGACCCATATGGGCTATATCTGGGCACGCCCATGTGGGATTACTTATATGGGCCCTATATGGGTCCCATATGCTTTGCTAGCTGCTTTGACCCACATGGGCTGCCCACATGGGACCCAGGTTAATCCCGGTTGCACTTTTGGTATGGGGCCCATGTGGGCAGCCCATATTGGGCCCGTATGGAAAACAACATTGGACCCATATGGGTCCCATATGCTTTGCTAGCTGGGCAGTTAAAGGTCTCACTACAAAATTACCTCCCTTGGACATGACTCTCACTACAGAATTACCTCCCTTGGACATGACGGTAGGAAGATTCTTACACCGCAAAAAACTAGGGCTGTGTTAATGGGTTTGCTCTGAACTTGGAAATGTGCAATCATTCTCTTATTTCTGCCTTCAGTGGCAAGATTGGAACATGTTCATGACTTCTGCCAAGTTTGGATGCCACTGGGTGATTTTCGAGGAAGATACGATAATTTGAAAAAATGAGTAGGAATACAGTTGAATTATCAGTGAAATGGAGCTAGTTTTGAGGGGTACTAAAAAAGACTGGAATTTAAAAAATATATAATCTGGTCAACTTTTGATTTTTTGTGGATATTCTGAGCTTCAGAGGAAGGTTTGCAGATTGAGGGGAGATTTAAAGACCAATGGACATTTTAAAGTATGTTCGCAGTGGTCCACAAGTGACCATTTTTACATATATTATATAGTGTTGATTAATTCACTAGTGAGACGTTAAACAACCCTCATCTGGATCAGGGAAAAGCTTGACAGACAGCGCCTGTTGTGCTAGAGTGGATTTTTTAAAGTGAAATCTTGATTTTAGAGTGAAACAGTGTATTTCTAAGGCATAACATGGATTTTGATAAGTATTTGATGCTTTTGCAGTGTAAAATAGACTACTTTGCTTCTAGTCGGACCCCGTGCATGCTTTATAACCGTCATTTGGGACTTCATAGAGGAATCTGTGGTCAGAAAGTGTCAGAATATGGGAGACAGTCGATTGTTTTGGCTGGGAGACATACTCAGATGAACATGTTAGCTCACAGAGTGATGTATATGTGTGTGATGTGTGTTCCTAGTATTCCTAGGGGAATGGACGTGTCTCATCTCTGCCACAACAGTTTATGTTTGCGATTTGACCATCTCAGCTTGGAGCCTCATAGCGTCAACATGGAAAGACAAAGATGCCTGAACATGATACCAATACTGTGTTTAGGACATAAAGAGTATCCTGATTGCATGCTTCATGTGAGTAGATTGTATATATTATCCTATTGTAGTGTTTCATGTCAAATTGTTACCCTACCCACTTTTCATATAGCAAAATGTGTGGTCATTGTTTACTTGTCGAGAAGGTCAGTTGAGTATTTTTTGTGTTGTCGTTGGTCATCGTATACTTTAAAGGGACACTGTCCGTAACTTTTAGCTTATAAAACACCCAATAATTATGTTCGCAAACATTATACACTAAACATTATTCAATATTTACTAATTAAAAGCAAGATTGTTTAACGGAATTCAATCGCGGTACAAAAGCAAATCCACTTCGTGGGTTTGAACTCGCAGTAAAAATAAGTGTGCGTGAGCGTAAGGTTGTCGGAACTCGCTCCCGACTGACTGAGCTAAGCGGGTTATACATATTACGCAATACATACTATGGTGAAAACCTAGTGCGCTATGGAAGTCACGTGAACGCATAAAAGGTAAATATTGTGGGTCCCACTTTATTTACATTTAATATTTAAAACTTTTTTTTTTCAAACTCACGAATGTTGTTGTTGTTGTTGTTCTTTCTTGTTGATGTGGTGTGGTGTAGTGTGGTGTGGTGTGGTGTGGTGTAGGGTTGTGTGGGGTTGTGTTGTGTTGTGTGGGGTTGTGTTGTGTTGTGTTGTGATGTGTGGGGTTGTGTTGTGTTGTGTTGTGTTGTGTTGTGTTGTGTTGTGTTGTGTTGTGTGTTGTTGTTGTTGTTGTTTTTGTTGTTGTTGTTGTTGTTGTTGTTGTTGTTGTTGTTATTTCTTGTTGGTGTGGTGTGGTGTGGTGTGGTGTGGTGTGATGTGGTGTGGTGTGGTGTGGTGTTGTGTGATGGGTTGGGTTGGGTGGTGTGGTGTGGTGTTGTGTTGTGTTGTGTGGGGGTTGTGTTGTGTTGTGTTGTGTTGTGTTGTGTTGTGTTGTGTTGTGTTGTGTTGTGTTGTGTGGGGTTGTGTTGTGTTGTGTTGTGTTGTGTTGTGTTGTGTGGTGTGGTGTGGTGGGTTGGGTTGGGTTGGGTTGTGTGGTGTGGTGTTGTGTTGTGTTGTGTGGGGGTTGTGTTGTGTTGTGTTGTGTTGTGTTGTGTGGGGTTGTGTTGTGTTGTGTTGTGTGGGGTTGTGTTGTGTTGTGTTGTGTTGTGTTGTGTGGGGTTGTGTTGTGTTGTGTTGTGTGGGGTTGGGTTGTGTTGTGTGGGGTTGTGTTGTGTTGTGTTGTGTGGGGTTGTGGTGGTTGTGGTGGTTGTGGTGGTTGTGGTGGTTGTGGTTGTGGTTGTTGTTGTTGTTGTTGTTGTTGTTGTTGTTGTTGTTGTTGTTGTTGTTGTTGTTGTTGTTGGTGTGGTGTGGTGTGGTGTGGTGTGGTGTGGTGTGGTGTGGTGTGGTGTGGTGTGGTGTGGTGTGGTGTGGTGTGGTGGTGTGGGGTTGTGTTGTGTTGTGTGTGTTGTGTTGTGTTGTGTTGTGTTGGGTTGTGTTGGGTTGTGTTGTGTTGGGTTGTGTTGGGTTGGGTTGGGTTGGGTTGGGTTGGGTTGGGGTTGGGTTGTGTTGGGTTGTGTTGTGTGGGGTTGTGTTGGGTTGTGTTGTGTGGGGTTGTGTTGGGTTGTGTTGTGTGGGGTTGTGTTGTGTTGTGTGGGGTTGTGTTGTGTGGTGTTGTGTTGTGTTGTGTTGTGTGGGGGTTGTGTTGTGTTGTGTTGTGTTGTGTTGTGTTGTGTTGTGTTGTGTTGTGTTGTGTTGTGTTGTGTTGTGTTGTGTTGTGTTGTGTTGTGTTGTGTTGTTGTTGTTGTTGTTGTTCACCAGGAATTGAGGCGTCTTTTTCAAACCCACACGCGACGTTGTTTTCTCGGACTTGCTGTCTTGCACAACGAACCCACATTTAAGACATTTAAGACATTTCAGTCTCTCGCACCACCCTAACCCCATCTGTTTATCAAATTTCAAGTCAAAATTTAATTTCCCTTGACAGGTGCCATCCCAGGATCTGTGATCAGAGTATGTTTCAAAGAACATGTCAGCAGTCTTCCCAAGGTGAAAGATACGGTATGTACGTAGTTCATTTTTATCACTTTCAGCTTAAGCACTATCCATAAGTGCTTGCTCTATAGGCGTTTTGGCAGCCTTGCTTGGTCTCAAGGTCATTGTTGCTGGAATCTTCTTGTGTACAGCTCCACACAGTAGCACATTTGATTTTTTATCCTGAATTAGGAGACTATCATACACGTCTTTAGTCAGTCTCTTAATGGTCACTGTCCGCTTGTCATCAGACCACCTGACCTGCCTGAAAGTGGTTGAAATCTATTTTGGTCGACTCCCTTCTTAAAGCGTGATATTTTATGTTTCACTATTCCAAGTACACTCCTTTTTATAAATAGTAAACTTGCTTCCTAGCTAGCTCTGTTCTGTAATAATCTCTTTTCAAGTTATGCCCCTTGAAAGACAGACTCCATTTACTCCCTGAATAACATAAAAAAATGATGACATCGTGAAGATGAAGTCATGAAAATGACGTTACGTTTCGGCGTAAAAATCTAACCATATTAGGTTAGGAAGGTTTAGGATTTCATCAATCCAGCTTAGCCATCCACTACAATTACAAGTAAGCTTATCTACCAACAATGAAGTTTCTTTGGAAGCAGAAATGATAAGTCAAAGATGATGTACTGTTCGAATAATAAAGCATTTATTCAAGAAACCAATAAATTGCCATATAAGGGCATGCATTTTAACACTTGAATTAGGTTATATTACATAAACAGTAAATTTGATACACTGATAAGATAAAGCAATCATATAACACAAAAACTTAAAAGTTTCAAACATTTTCTTTAACAAGTATAGAAGATATTCAAGTTTAGCGATTGATATGTCGTGGCAGTTCTGTGCATTTTCAAGTCGTCCGAAACTGACTTGAAGCAAATGTGACCGGCTTCATGTTTTATGCCATCCCAGCAAGCAAGGGTAAATGGGACCCATATGGGCTATATCCGGGCACGCCCATGTGGGATTACCCATATGGGTCCTATATGGGTCCCACATTCAGCAAGCCCATGTGGGATTACACATATGGGTCCTATAATGGGTCCCACATTCAGAAAGCAAGGGTAAATGGGACCCATATGGGCTATATCTGGGCACGCCCATGTGGGATTACTTATATGGGCCCTATATGGGTCCCATATGCTTTGCTAGCTGCTTTGACCCACATGGGCTGCCCACATGGGACCCAGGTTAATCCCGGTTGCACTTTTGGTATGGGGCCCATGTGGGCAGCCCATATTGGGCCCGTATGGAAAACAACATTGGACCCATATGGGTCCCATATGCTTTGCTAGCTGGGTTGTTGTTATAATAATAAGTATGCTGTTAAATATTCATCAGCTGTTTCCGTGAGTGTTGTTTCCTCCTTAGTGAGTTAATTTATGTTCACCACTTAAATTCCCAGATATTTTTGAAAATTCACCGTGTTATGTAAATGGGTCTCAGGTCTGACTTCCCTTCTTCAAACTTTCGCTCACATGTGCTCTGTTTTGATAGTTTTATTAGCTGACACACTATATTATACGGAATTAAGCGCCTTATATGCATCTCTTTTATTTAATTGCGTATTAATAATCGGGATTTAATTCATTTCGGCTATTGTAAATGTTTCAGTCCATGTGTTCCAGTTGGCATGTGTTAATAACTTGAGAAAAAGCTTCCTCCGTGAAGTAAGTGCTTCATTAATGTCAGTAAAATGTTCGACATTATCCCAAAGATCATAGTTAATAGTAAGTTTTAAAACGATCTGTATTTTACTGTTGATCAGTGTCAGAGCGTTCTTTTAACAGCTGCGTTGATTTTTCGTATGCAGAAAACTAAGTGCTACGCAAGGCACAGATGTACACTGAGCAAACTTTATAATTGATCACCCGGGTTTTATTGATATAATTTTAAAAAACAAACGAGACATGATTGTAAGTTCATAATATATCGTATGAAACAAATCAATTCACTTAATTATATACTGAAATTTGTATGGCAAGTAAATCAAAACATATTTCATAAAATGTTACGGTTACAAGTTCAACACCATCAGCACCAAATGTCAAAATTTCAAAACGGCGCTGAATATTTAACTGTCATCCATAAACATCAATTTCAGCTCGGCACTGGCATTGACACACTATATATAGCTCTGGAGGTCCAATACGCTTTCTATTGGATTTAGATCCGGACTTTTGGAAGAACGGTGACATGATTGGCTTCTAGCTAGCTTTATTCGGGTGGTTCTAGAAACATGATATGGGGAAATATCTTCAGCTAAGGACATCCTGCATTCCGCAATATCTCCTGCTCTACCGTGTGACAACGAGAGCCCAATGCCGAGCTGATGGAGGCCACTCCGGATATTAAACGCCATTTTGAAATTGTGACTATCGGTTTTGAGAGTGTTGAATTTTATACCTTTGTTATGTTTGAAATATTAGGCTTTTTGCAATGAAATATTCAGCAAATATGTGAATTAAATTGTTTCATACGATTGATTTGATTTTTAATTATATTCATGACTTGTTTGTTTTCAATTATATCCATGAAACCTAGGTGACCAATTATAAAGCTATTGTCTCCATAAATGCTGTTATATAAGTGATCTATTAGTGTTTTTGAAAATTAAAACACACGAGGATAATCAACGAGTTGAGTTACAATTAATGACAGAGTTAAATTCAACCAATCCTTTACGATTTATATCACCCAAGATACAAGTTGTTTTCCCCTTTTATAGTATCATTTCTATTCTATTTTCAAAATGTTCTTTCCATATCGATTTTGAGTTTGAGTGTCTATAAACGGAGATTTACATTCACACTTGTTTATTGTTGTGCGGTGGTTGTAAAAAGCCGCCGCGACTACAAATCAGTAGTGTTATTACTTATTGGTCCTTTATGATCATCAAGCCGACTACAAATCAGTAGTGTTATTACTTAATGATCCTTTGGGATCATCTAATCGACTCTTTGTGGCTTTACAGTAGAAAACCACTTAAAAAAAGATAATGAGAATGGACGTTTGAAATGGCCGAACACGATAAATACGAAATATTGCAGTCTCGGTTTGGTTAAGTCGGTCCTAGGGGGCATGAGAAGTGTTGCATCCTGCATTACCTCTCATGAACCGAGTCTGCTACTTTTCTCTTAAATTGTCTGTGTTTGTTGCTT
>JAWPHD010015100.1:0-57226 GCA_037043455.1 Cyrtodaria siliqua | reverse complement strand
TATTGAAATCTGACCTCGTGAACTCATCAACTTATTCTGGGTGGGCGGGACGGGAAAGACGTTGTTTAGGAGCCATAATAACTGTTTATAAGTCTGATGGTCATTTACTTGAAGATAAGAGTTTTTGGATGAAACGAATGTACTGTAGAAAGTGGTGTGGTACTAACGAATGGGTATCAAAGTTTGACTATAAAGAAAATAACGGACATCACTATGAAGGCGATGATTAACATACGCTATTTTAGTATCGTAGTACTTGTTGCCATTTTTCTATTCACCTGTGTTATGAACACTCATGTTAATAAAATTAATTGAAGAACTCTGACCTGGAATGTTACGGGCATCATGTCGTCTGCAGCTAGTCTCAGTGACTTGCTAGACAAATACGATATAGACATTGCTCTTATAACTGAGCATAAACTAAAGAAAAATAATACAGAGTTTTTAAACTCTATTCATACTGATTATACATCTATATCTTTATGCGATGCCTCTAACAGTCAGGGTCTGAGATGTGGTAAAGGTGGCAGTGCAATTATGTATAAGAAACACTTTGCATATTGCATAAGAGACATAGTGCACAAATTTTCTGATAGAATTGTTGGCGTAGAGATAATTAACTCTCCAAATGAATCTACATTTATGTTCTCTGTATATATGCCCTCAGTAAATTATAGTTTTGATGAATACAAAGAGTGTCTAGATACAGTGCAGTCTGTATTGGAAATATATTCAGAAAAGGGAAATGTCATACTAACGGGGGATTTCAATGTTGATATATGTAGCTCGACAGTAGATAATCAAAGAGGGTGCTTATTAAAACGGTTTCTTCATAACAACTTGCTGTTTTTCGCAAATATAGAAGGTTGTTCGTTTACGTTCAGACCAACTAAGAAAACGCTTGATTACATTATACTTAGTAGCGACCAAAAACATGTTATTAATGTGTGCAATGCAACTGATGATGATGTCTGCACTGTATCGGACCATCTTCCAATCATAACTGAGTTTTGTTTCCCTATGGATGCTTATATATTTAGAAACATTCAGAAACACAAGCAGGTTAACTGGAAAAAATGTTCAGATACAGCTAAAGATAAATATGCAGCTGAACTAAACAAAGAGTTATCAAAACGTGATATTTTAAATTTAGATATTTGCTCGAATCATGACGTAGATGAAATGTACAGACACATTGTTCATTCTATTCATACGGCCGCAAATAAGACCTTGCCTAAATTAAAACCAAATGTTCACGCAAAGCCCTACTGGACCTCAGAGGACAAACAAGCACACGCAACCCAGAGACAGTTAAGACGAGCGTGGATCTCTGAAGGAAGGCCTAGGGACCATACTCATTCATCCTACACAAACTACAAATTATCTAAACGACAATTCAAAAATATCCAGGAAAATGCAATTTCAGAGTGTAATAGCAGATTTTATAATGAACTGGAAGAAAGTGCAGAGGTTGATTCAAAAACATTTTGGCAAATTCTAAATAAGAAAAGGAAAAGACGCTCCAGTATCATAAGAGACATAAACGTAGATGGTAATGTTCTCAGGGAACCTGGCGAGATCGCAGGCGCCTTCAAAAACCACTACGAAAGTGTTTTCATTCCTGTATTAAATGAAGATTTTGACGAAGATTTTAAAAACGAAATAGATACCCATATCGACAGTTTTTTGAAATCAAACGATCATGCTACTGACAAGATCCTCAGCGGTCCTGTTGAGTTTTCAGAAGTACATGAAGTCATTCGCTCCATTAAATTAAATAAATCCGGAGGTCATGACCGAATAGTAAATGACCATCTAAGGTACGGAGGAACATCAATAGTTCGCTATCTAGCACATCTCTATGATATGATTTTCTATACAGAACACGTACCGTCCGATCTAAAAATCGGCATTATCATACCTATATTAAAAGAAGGCAAATGTAGAAGTAACACGGCAAGCTATAGACCGGTTACACTCTTACCTGTTATCTACAAAGTTTTCGAAAAAGTAAAATCATTAAGAGTTCAAAAATGGACTAAACAACGTAGAATTAGCTTCCCAAATAGTCAGCAAAACGGCTACCAACAATATCTCAGGTCGATAACAACATCATTTAACCTTCGCGAAACAATTTACTATATGTTCGAAAATGGAAGTAGTCCATTTATGGTCCTGTTAGATACATCAGGGGCATTTGACACTGTTTGGCATAATGGCCTCTTTTACAAGATAAAACAATTTGGCATCACTGGAAAAGCCCTTCGCGTAATAATAGAGTGTTACAGTGGTATGACAAGCTGCGTTTTAGTAAATGGTATAAAATCCGAACCATTCACCTTACTGCAGGGAACACGCCAAGGAGGTGTAATGTCTAGTTGGTACTATCTCTTATACATCAACACTCTTCTCGATGATCTAGAGCGCAGCGGACTTGGTTGTTTTATTGGTAGCGTAAATTGTGTTGCCCCAACACTGGCCGACGACATTACCTTAGTATGTCCTAATGCACTAAATCTGCAGTCTTGTCTAGATATCGCGAATGACTACGCGCATAAATGGAGATTTTCCTATAACGATTCAAAGTGCAATTTTCTAGTATGTAGTAAAAATAAAAACATTAAAGCTGCTGTTAACATTATGATTGGAGAAAAATGTATTGAACAAACCATGCAAGCAAAACATGTAGGTATAGATATTGTCCCGAATTTAAAATGTTCCAAAGGTATTGAAAGTAGATGTTCAAAGGGTAGAGCATCTCTATTTTCATTGCTTAACATAGAGACTGATTTTAATTTCATAAATCCTAAGACTCTTGCAAATCTTATAAAGAAGATATCATTTCCTTCATTTCTTTACGGGTGCGAATTATGGTCACACATGCAAGGATGTGACATTTTATTAGCCGAAAAATGTATAAGATTAGCTGCAAAATGTACTCAGAAGTTGCATATGCGCACTAGAACAGACATGGCATTGAGTAATATAGGTTGGATGCCAATGGTGTCGGAAATTGATAAAAGAAAATTGTGTTTTTTACAAAAATTATGCTCTACGCCGCTAAACTTACTGTCTAGAAGGATATTTGACATTAGGTTACAACATTTTGTTCTTAAGGGTTTCAAGGACCAATACGGTTTTATTCCCGATATATTTACCATACTAAGTAAATATAACTTACAGCACTTTTTGACGGATTATGTCAATAGTGGACATTTTCCGTCAAAATATAAATGGAAGAAAATTGTTTTAAATAATGTAAATAGTCACCAGGTTCAATCGTGGGAATTGAGACTGAGTGAAGATGAAGATTTCCAGAGATTCCGGCGTCTTCATCCAATACTTAAGTCAGCTGTATTATGGGATATTCCCCGATCCAGCTCAGACATTCGTTTGGTGTTGTATATAATTAAACTGTGGGTTCATGTTAGCCAATCCAATGAAAGTGAATGTTTGTTGTGCCACTTTAAAGTAAATGACATATTCGAACATTTAACCACAACATGCGAAGCCTTTTCGTTGTCGAGACAAAAGTATTTTGACGATTTATATTTTATCTTAGATATTGTACAATTTAACCTCTTCATTACGCTTCCTGGCAAAGAGATGTATAATGTCATGCTTGGATCTAGCATACCATTTTTTGACACATTGTCTTCAACTAATTATTATGCTTTTCTAATTCAGTCATATCACTTTATAAAAAATGTAACTCAGTATGTGTTTGTATAAGTTGCAAATTAACATACTAGCAGACAAACCTGCAATATTGGCAATTCTTAGAGTTAGTCAATTTGCTGTATTACATTAGTCTTCTCATGGACCAGGATACTGTAGTTAAATATATATGATTACATTCCCCTCCAGAACCTTTGTCTACTTTTGTTTCGTTCTATATTCGTTTCGTGAATAAAGGTTCTAACAAGAGAGGATTGTATTATTAGACATGTTTTGGAATATCTTTTATATATGTATGTACATATTGTTCATGTTCTATGTTTTTCACTTTTTTTCTTCGAATATTTCATACATCACCTACTTTAATATGCAATGTTGTCATAATATTATATTATGTAATCTCTGTAATCAGGGTCGATATATAAACGTATAGTGACCCTGCTGTAATGGAGGAAATAAAATGAAAAATAAATAAATAAATAAGTAAAATACATGACAGAGTTATTGTTCTTGTCATATAAACATTGTGTAATGATAATGAATATGTGTGCCAAGTTTCAAAGCAATTCGTACTTTGAGAAATGAAGAACAACTAAAAAAAAATTAAAAAAATGTTAACCAAAACGTGAAAACGCGTAGACGGAAGGCAGACAGAGAGACACACGAACGGTCAGAACGGACGGACGGACGGACGGACGGACCGACCGACCGACCGACCCGACTAAAACACCAAACTATAGCTTGGATTTGTTACACAATCGGGCTAAAAATAAATTATCTCAAATATCGCTTTATAAACAAAAAATAAAATGTCTAACTCAAATATTGCTTTTTATTATATACTTCCAGTGAAATAGTGGATTGTATGGTTAGAATAAAACTTATATTCTCATTGTTAATATTTTCACAGTGAGAATATAAGAACTAATATATACTCTAATTATATTCTCACTGCCGAAAAAATGGAACTACTTTTTTCTACATTTGCTTTTAAGTTACATTGCACCATTTATTTTCATCCCTGTTTATATAGGACGAATGTATGTCAAGAGACAAAAAATGCGCATTTTCCTCCGTAGAAAATTTTAAAACACATATCAATCAAACGATCGAGCATCCGACAATATTAAAATGCAATAAAAACAGGGGGTCATGTTTCATGTAAGGAAAGGCCAATCTGTTGAATGACGTCACGCTCTATTTTGACACGTCACATATAGATTTACCCCTTTTCTACTTTCGCTTTACTGTCTATGTCAATTAAATTTAAATATCTCAAACAAACACCAATAAATGTTTTCGATACATCATTTGGATGAATTATAGGTAATAATAACAAAAAGCAATCAAAAGTGTGCATTTTGTATCACTAGTAAGGCAGGGAAACGTTTTTTATTAGGCATTATTTGACTACACACCACGGAAGCACAAACGCAAATGCCTATAACAGTCATAATTCGTGTCAGGTGTCGGACCGGTGAAAATCAGCCCATTGAACACAATGCAATATATGCTATATTTGGAGATCAGTCACAAGTTTCACAACATTCGTTCGCTTAAATACACTTTTATTCTGTGTATTGAACACATTTGGCTAGCAACGGTCCCATATCTGGAATAAAACACCGATTCTGTTTTTTCAACATTTCGCGTCATTCATTCACACTATGCGTATTTTGAAATAAACATCTGTCAAAACCACATCTCTACCTAACCTCTGTGCTCATACTCTCCAAAGAAATATTCCTGACAAACACAGTAAAATACTTACTATTCATGACAACAGACATACTACTTTAACCTCAGGCAGGGTCACTATACATTATCGACCCTGCCTCAGGTTAGATTTAACAATGAAATAAAAACTAATCTTGAGAAAAACACATGCAAACTAGAAACTTTGGATTTTTTCAAGGAACTATTTCAGCACCCTACGTCCCGGAAGTACTTCCTGATTGGTCTGACACTAACGAGTCGCAACATTGTCAAAATATTTATCGAATCCATCTAAATGACCAATAAGGTTGACCGAATCATGCGATTGGAAAATCAGATGTTTTTGCAAGGACCTATTATCTTTTCGGTTCAATTCCTGCATGCAAAGAACCATTAAACAACAACACCGTGGGGAAGTTAATATTTTATTACTACAACTTAATAAAGTATTACATAATTTGGTATGCGCATTATGCAAGCAAACAAAGCAGTGATATGAATACACAACATTATGCATTATTACGTAATTTATAATATGAACATATTGAAATCTGACCTCGTGAACTCATCAACTTATTCTGGTGGGCGGGACGGGAAACAATTATGAATGCGACTGCAAGTGGCAGTGCTTCGAAGCTATCTGACCTCTTAGAGAACCATCAGTGATTCCCGCCACTAATCAGATGAGGCACCCACGGGTTGCCATTTAAATCTGTTTACATTCTGCAAAACATCACTTAAACAACAACACCGTGGGCAGTTAATACTTTATTACTACAACTAAATAAAGTATTACATAATATGGTATGCGCATTATGCAAGCAAACTAAGCAGTGATATGAAAACACAACATTATGCATTATTACGTAATTTGTAATATGAACATATTGAAATCCAATCCATAGTAGGGTAGGAATTGAAGTTATTAATATAAAATCAAATCAAATCATTTGAATGCACGGCGCACCTAAACTCAGCTGACTCTATACATGTAACTACTTAATCGAAATGTCAATAGCCTTCTCTAAAGCGGTGGAAGCGGAGCGAAATCTGGTTGGAGATAATCAAAAACTGCTTAACTTTTCCAATCGCCAATGGCCTTGATAGCTTCCAGAGGCACCCGCAGATAATAAATAACTGCAGCCTCCCCGCCTTAGATAATGCGAATTATACTCGCTCGAGTCCACATTGGAAGGTATAGGCATTGTTTCAATCTTGCCCTGACCTGACTTAAACTAGTAAATTTACCATTTAGCTGATAGACGAATAGTTCATTTGACTCCACATGGAGCCTGCCTTACCAATACAATTTAAGAGCGCGGAAGTCGGACAGATGTTGGTTTGATCGCATACATGTAGAACGACCTGGAATATCCTGTCAGCATATTGAATAGTCTTAGATGACCGAATATTAATCACACACCCTTCGTGTGTAAATGTAATATCCTCTGCGCTTGATGCAATGCATTGTTGGCGAAACTTTTCCACCACACACACAGTATGCAACCTGATATTCAAATAAGGCTCTAAAAATGAGTTATGTCCCCCCGAGAGGGGCAAAGGTTTTTTGGTATCGTTGGAAAGCTTAGAATGTCTACAATATTTTGCAACTTGTTAGACTTTGTTAGACGCGTCCGTTTCCATGGAAACGATGATCAAAGAAGGCCGCCATTGTTTTTTCTGATGTATGACTGTAGCGCATATAAACGGTCATATTGGGTTGAAAATGCATAAAATGTTGAATGTTTCTTTGGGAACATGGTTGATTCGCAAATGTATTTCATGCAGTTTAAAAAAATAGTTAGTTAATTAACACAAAAGGGAGGTGATTTGTGAGATATTTTGGTATATTTTAGCGAACAGTACACTTTAATTTAACTGTTATCATTATCATTGGTATTTTTAAAAGAAAAAAAACTTTGAAATAATGATATAACCTATATAGAACACAATTATGAAGAAAATCATTAAAGAAATATTATATTCACGTAAAAAAATCCAAAAAGGGAGGTAAAATGATTGATTTATTTTCGTAAAAATTATTTAAAAAATGGATTTATTCACGTACAAACTGTATATGTTACATTCTTCATTGAAAGTCATGTTTTCTCATTTATAAAAGAGCCCATGCATGATTTCAAACTTATATCTCTCATGAGAACACTCTTATCTAATAGTGTAGTTATAATTAACTATAAAAGTTACTTCCCTTTGTTTAGAATGGCCATTTGTATTGTTGTCAACTGAATGTAATGGCACATGTTATATGTCAAGTGACAACATTGATGATTCTTCCCACTGTCGAAGAAACTGACAATGACATCTCATCACATTTCCATTCCGCGAAACTCTTATGGAAGCATTTAACAGATCAAATTAATACAACAAAATCACCTGTTGCGGAGACATGTTGATAATGGTAGTGTCGTTCTTCCCGATGAGTTGTACAATTTCTTAGCTTGGCTTCTTACTGAATCTATGGAAATACACCGGCCGTGTAACAGTTAGAGAGCAAATCCATCGACTCATTCTTTCACTTGGCCAAGACTTACTATACAACGCTTCCCGTGGTAAAATTAAGACACTAAAACATATTTCGCTAGCACTGACTGTAAAAGACCTTACGAGATCTTCCAGAATTGTGTCTTTACTGAATAAGTTTGGTCACTGTGTCCTATCAAGTGTTGGAATCTATTGAAACAGCTATTGCAGAGAGGCAGGCGGCTAAGCAGGGAAATGAGATTGCATTACTTCCAAGTAACATTAACGCTTGGTTCATTTGCCACGTTCGTTTGGGATAATAACGACCTACGCGAGGAAACACTTTCAGGCGGGGGCACAACCCATTGTACGAATGGCATTGTGATACAGAGGCAGGTCGACACGTGCAGCCCATTTATTGATCCAGTAGAAATAGTCCTGTCTGGTAAAAGTAGTTTTAAACCCGATGTACAGCCACTTCTACCATACACAGCAGGAAAGCGTATTAGTCCTGTGCCGTATGACGCAGCCAAAGACATTCTGATAAACTCAGAAACAGTGTATAAAACACCAGTAAAACGTGACTTTGGACGGTTCTTGTGTAGACTCGAAAACCTTGATGAGGCCGAAGTGGATTCTGGCCAGCAAACAATACCTGGGTGGTCTGCATTTAATGCGAAAGTAACACCTACATCTGCAGTACCTCGCCAATGTGATTTAGGATATTGCCAAGTCATTGATGCTTCACCAACACAGCTTCCTGTTGTGTACAATGTTCTGAAACGGTCTATTAATATGGCAGACCAACTCCATCAAACTGATGTTGCCATTGTCTTCGATCAGGTTATATATGCAAAGGCATTGGAGATCATATGTAAACATCCAACAGAATTTCAAACGTGTTGTTCCATGTATGGGTGCGTTTTACATCGCATGTACATTTCTGGCAGTCATCGGTAAATGGTTTGGTGATGCTGGTCTTCGGGACATAATGATCGAATCTGGTATTATTGGGTCTGGCTCGATAAATGCTTTGTTGGAGGGTCGTCACTATAACAGAGGTGTACGAGTGCATAAGCTGGTCATGGAAGCCATGCTACGACTTAGATGGAAATCGTTTTTGAGTATTCTTTCTGAAGATGAATTAGCCGAGGTTCGTGTAGACTTGACTACCACCCATACTGACGTACGTGAATCACCAAATCCTGAACGTTTCCAGGAATTCACAGAGTTGGATGCATTTGAGTGCCTGCTAGAAAAGTATCAAGCATACTGCCAATCGATGTCGTCCCTGTAGCCATATTCTGGAACACCTACATAGAAATGGTCCAGCTACTCCTTCATTTTATTCGATCGACCAGGGAAGGCAACTGGTGGCATGCATGTGGCATGCATACGTAGCATGGTCCCCTGGATGTTCGCTTATGATCGCATCAACTATGCCAAGTATTTGCCAGTATATCTCATGGAGATTCAAATGTTAGAAACCAACCACCCTAAAGCTTATGCAAATATTTCAAGCGGTGAATTTGCGGTTCAAAGAAGTTCACATTCATTTGCGCAAGTTGCAAGAGACCAAACGATTGAACAAACACTGAATCGTGCAACCAAAACTCGCGGTGGCATCATTGGCTTCAGTTTGAACAAAAGTGCAGTACAAAAGTGGTTAGTTACAGCTCATGAACGAGCAATGATTAGAGAAAGGTGTTTTTCAATGGCTGGTGTTGATGGTTGTCAAACTCATGAACACAAGGAGAGTTCGTCAACCAGAATCGTAAGAGATTGCAGTGACATTCCCAATAAGATTGTCCAATAACCAAAAAATCGTCAAGATATACAATTATACTCTTGAATCCCTTTCGTTCCATCATCCTGCGCACGGCCTGCGTAATTCTATTGACAATTTGTGGACTTTTCCGCAAATGGTAAACGAGTGTCGTACATGTATTTATTCTGCCATTTCAGACCGGTATATGCATAATTAGATGTGGCAAGACCGACGGACCTGTATGCGTTTAAGAGGTCAATCTTAGCCATGTTTGCATTCGGCGAAAGCTTACTAATTGCCTCATTTATAGATTGATATCTAAAATGTTCCACCGATGCACTGTCATTAACACTGTTATCCTTAGGTCAAGACAAGTCATGAATTAAATGTATATCGCCATTTGGTTTTGAAATTGATGAAAGGGCGCTAACAACCATAGGTTTCGTGTCAGTAATTACATAGTTACCCTCCTTTATCTCCGCATTAATCCGTTTGTTCACTAAAACTTTATCACGAATGGTAGAAAATGAAATGTTTGTAAATGACTGATGGATATAGTTAATTTTGTCTTCGTCAATGATTGAAAATCCGTGCTTAATTCCGTTTAACAAATGATCACTGTCCACATCGTCCACTAATTCTCTTTCCCAAACAGCAAGTTTCCGATGAAGAGATGACGTCGGCATTGACGCCCCTATTGTCCCTTTTTTGGATCGATGTTATGGGTGAATTCATTGTGCTCTTTAGAATAGCACGACATGCAGACGTGAGAGTACCTACAATTCGTATAGTTACAACCATTTCTTCCGTTGAATGTTTCACAAATCGGTTGTCCTGTGTGGGGATCCGCTGGATGATTTGGAAGCGCTCTTTGGACCTGGAACGGATTGACGTTCTAGGGGAGGCTTGCGATTACGCAAATGCAGCTGCATCAGGTATTTGTCGTCAGTGTTCCATGGCCGATTATTTTCTTTTTGAAGACGCCGACATTCAGCATCGTACTGGAGCACTGAATTCCAGGCAAACACTTGTGCAAATGTCCCAATTTTCAGCAGCTACTCTATATGTTGTATAACAGCTGGCATTGACATTCCTTCGGTGAGAATATTTTCCAGGAGTATTCGCATACTGCCTTCTAGGTACTGGGCAGGAGACACGCTGTCCAGCTTGGGCTTAGATCCTTCTCTCAGCCTAAGTTCGAAATCCCCCATGGTGACGTTTGGGGGATCTTGTTCTGACTTCAAAGTTAGATAGTCGCCTATCTGTTTAACTTTAGACGAACTTTCCGGTAACCGACTAAATAACTCCTGAACAGAGGAAGTACACGTACCTTGTCCTTGAGGTTCTGGCGTTAATCGCAGTATGTCGTCGGCTGAAAGTCCGCCATCGACGGTAGGGTCCGCTGACGACGCTGGTACTTTGCTCTGTTTGATAGCGTTAAACAGAAGTAGCAATTGTCCCAATGGAAGTTTATTAGCGAAGTTTAAATTCATCGAATGATGTTATTCCATTTTGTTTTAAAATGTCAATTGACTGTTCAGAAAGCTTAAAGCTACACAATCCCGATAAAATAATACAAGTTTTTTTAAACATAGGAACGGCTATAGATGAAGTTCTTGGCTGGATGTGTTGTATACATTGTTTAGGCTGGTATAGTGTCGTAGCGTATATCGAGACATTTGCATAGTAGGCGTGATAAACGCTTCGGTAACTTTGAAACTGTACCACCCAGCGATTACGGGTATATAAGCCTAAACGTTTATATAGCAATGTTAAGGTAGCACCGTGGTGTAATGGTTAGCACTGCGGTTTAGTAACCCAGGGATCGCGCGTTCAATCCCAGCCAGGACCGAATTTGGGTTAATTATCGAAATATTTCAAAAAGTATTTCCGACCTTACCAGTCCTTCGGATGAGACTTTAAAACCGAGGTCTGCTCGCTAAAATGCTTAGTGCAATACAGCGAGGATAAATAAACGCTTAGCAATTTGCTCAGATATCCGATAACTACAGACTGTTCAACTCGTTGAGAATATTCAATGGCGTGCAATGTAAATATATACATGTCTGTAATGTTAAAACGGAAGGGAACAAGTAAAATGCGTAAGGCATAACGTAAATGCATCACTATGTAGAGAATTATAAACACTCACCCGCATATTCCACATATGTTCCATATATTGTATATACTTATTTCCTATAATCCAACATCACACACATATTATTCATGTATACATAAACAGAGAGCGTGTATCGGTAGCCAATAGTATGTAACGTGACACTTTCTGTGTCTCTCTGTTTCTCTGTGTCTCTCTATCCATTTTATTTTCAATTTCAATATTTCAATTCATGCATAAATTAAGAGAATTTATTAAAAATATGTTGATTTATAATCTACTAATATGTGTAAACCATGCATGCATATCTTCACATAACAAATACTATATCTCCATCTTTACCATTAGTTATGAGCGTTGGTTTGGGGCCCCTCTAACAATATTCCAATTTTGATAAATAATGTCTCCCTTGTGTTTTGTGTCAATATACAGTACACACACACACACACACACACACACCTACACACATAAATATGGAGGATTATTTGTATATAATATTTTCTTTGATTCAATGGGATAGTTGGAAAGGGTCTTTTTTAAAAGTTTAATTATAGGTATTGTTTTGGATTATATATAAATATGGACTTATACGGTTATTGAGTAAGTACATCTTTAGCTTCCTTTTCAATTTCTAATGACTTGTATTTCCTATTAGGTCTTTCTACTGAAGATTGGTCTCATCAGTTCGGTGGTCAAATGTCGTCTGCTAAAATCCGCTTTTATACCCGACATAAGACCAGTGGTCGATTCACAAAGTACCTGAAGCGTCTCATACAGTACCGCCTTATCTCATTAATATTCAGAGAATTTAGGTAGTGCGCATGTTGTATATATGAACCCATACATTCTGCAAAACATCACTTCGGCTAATAGAAATCAACGATTTTAAGACGCGTTATACAAAACTAAAACAAATGCCAAAATAAATGAATCGTTTGGTATATTTCCATCAAGTAAAGTTTTCAAACATTGCCTTTTATATACCAAACTAAAATATACACATAATGTGGGATGTAGATATCAAAATCACTCATGCATGAAATTTCTTCATTTTTCATGGAAAAACAGACATTTTGTTAAATTCCAACAATTTTGAGGCACAAAATAGACCATAAGGCTGCTTTGGAGCACATTTACATGCACAATGTCCAATAAAATATGCAGTTTTGCTATAAAATGCCAGAAAAAAAAGACAAAATTGAAGTAATGACTCAATACTAAGCCTACCCCATATGCCTGTAGCAGTTTTTAAGCCAGTTAATACATTCAAGTCTTGGGCAACAGCAAGACAAACTGAATCACACACCAGAAACGTATATATTTCAGTGGATTATACAATTGTCTCAAATACCAAATTAATGTGTTAAATTACAATTGTGTGCCATTGCATAGTGATTTCATCTGAATTAAAGAAGAAAAATGGGTGGGATTTACACCATGTTTACCAAGAAACTGAAATAAATGCTGAATTCCACAAATTTCTGTATATTTCAGTTTCAGATTGTAAAACCCATCACCGCGTACACAATTTACATGTTGTCAGGCTTTCGGTACAAAGTGAGACTCCTCCTAGAGTCGCGTCATGTCAAAATATCAGTACCGATACATTTTCAGATTTAAGCCTCATACGGTACCTTAAAATAATAAAATTATTATTTAATGTAGGAATTGTGACAGATCTATTACCTATTGCCACTAATCCACTTAAAGACACTTGAGAGCCTACTTAAAGTGCTTTAGGGCCACTCCAAATCCCTAGGACCACCAAATTCCACCCTAAAACACACACATTCTATTTCAATTGCAAAAAAACATGTTTTGTTGTAAAATTCAAAAAATTACCTCAGCTTTTTTTCTCAGTCAGCTGCGAGCTTTCACAGGAACAATCAACTGGATTTGGCCATTAATAAGAAAAATGCATTTTGTCCATCTAGGTGTCAGATCGGTGGAAATTAGCCCATTGAACACAATGTAATATAGGCTATATTTGGAGATCAGTCACAAGTTCCACGTCATTCGTTCGCTTTAATACACTTTTAGTATGTGTATTGAACACATTTGGCTAGCAAACGGTCCCATATCTGGAATAAAACACCACAATTACTACAAGTATACGAACATTTTGCATTCCGAAAGAAATTAAAATCTTCTGACGATAAACGTTCACAATCAGCATGAGACCATTGCTTGCAAGAATCACAAGATACAGAGTCGGACTTTAAGTTCAAACGACAGGCACCACAAGGCCAGAATGCAGTTCTTTTAGAAACAGTAATTTTACGTTTTGGAGGCAGATTGGATTGCATACTAGTAGCTTTTGTGAAATCAAAAGACACCACAGAACTGAACTAATAACAATGATGTTTGTGGACATACGTTACGATGGTATATACTAGTAAACGATAAATAATGATGACATGTGTCAAATTCAACACTTTTCCTGCTGCTACTGCTGGCAGTAACTACTGCTACTGCTGGCAGTAGCAGCAGTAGCAGTAGCAGCTACTGCTACTGCTGCTACTGATACTGCCAACTTCACGTTCATTCTTATAGCGAGCACAGCTAGCGAGAAGTGCCGAAGTATTTCTGAAACTCTACGGGATGATTGGTGTATCTTGTAGAAACAGTTGTTCGTGATAACGTTAGTTCTAACAAAATAAAACGTGGTTTATTGTATCAATAATATATTTATGTTTTTGTATTCAGGTACGAGTCTCTATACATCATAGTTTATTAAGGAGATATTTTTATTTCGAGTTGCAAATATGACAAAATTTTGAGATTGTGGAAGTTTTCCCGGCCATCACGGAGATATAATTGTATGCAATAGCATTCCCGGCCATCACGGAGATATAATTGTATGCAATAAAACATATGCCGACACGTATGCATAATAGATACAATATCATAGCGAGCACAGCTAGCGAGAAGCGAGCGCAAGCGAACTTTACGGTAACGGGAGGGGAAAAAAAAGAAAGCAAAAAAAGGATAATTGCTAATCTATGCATCTCGATTTTGATGGTAAATCGTCGTTGCTGTTCTAACGCAGACACCGGTAGTATTTATTCTATCTTTAATTTCGAAATTTTGATTTATTTTCTTTAAAACAGTTTTCTATGCAACGTTTCCGTTAGAACTGGATAGAATAGAGTTTCAGAAATAACTTGAAAAGCTCTCTGACTCCTTGACAAAGTCCTATAGAAATGTGCAGCAGAATATGTAAAGGGTTAAAATGCGAAACTAAGGCTTTCTGGAAAATATGTGGTTTTCGTGGGAAATTTCAAAATGACAACAAATGCAGGAATATGCTGAACATGTCAACAATTTCAGAGCGCACAATGTTAAAACAACACTAGCAGCACATTTAGTATGTTTTTTTTATTTGTAAACACTCGGTATGAAGGTTAAATTGTCTTGGCCGGAAACTTTCCACATTATGCAAATTAGGGGAATTAGCGCGTGCTAAAATCAGTGACGTAACATTAGTAAATATTGACATTATTTGCAGACGACTAGTGGCCTAGTGACAACTCAGGTACTTTCTGGAAGACTCGGATTGCTTACGCTTTTTACTAACACTTTTGTGAGTTGATGTTGAGCAAGTTTAAATGATTAATTATTTGTGGACAAACCACCCTCGCTGCGAACGGAAAGCGTTTCTTCAGACTACCCCAGACTATTCTTCCCCATAACCATAGTACATTGGAATACCCTACCTCAAAGCGTAGTAACCCTGCCCCCCAGTGCATTTGGCCTGGCTGTTAGCCATGTCAATCACATGTCTCCCTAGAAAGCATGCCCTATCTTCTATACTATTTCTAATTTTATCCTTTGCTTTATTTCAACTAACGTCTTGTCAGTTGACGCGCGTCAAGTCTAGGTCCCCAGCAGGGGTTTGACTTATTCGAAGATAGATAGATAGATAGATAGATAGATAGATAGATAGATAGATACTCCCTAGAAAAATCTACAAAATATCCCCCCCCCCCCCCAACCCCACCCTGAAAAAAAGAGGAAAAGTTTCCTCAGACAGACCCCCCTCTCCTGAAAAGTCTAGACTACAAGCCACCCCACCACTCCCCAGCCAGCATGGCCATATCGGATAGATATCGGTAATTGGGCGGAATGTCGGCAGATTGGCCCGATGTCTATCCGTTATCTATCCGTTATCTGTCATAGACATCGGGCCGTTATGCAGACTGCCGCTCTGTTACCGATATCGATATCTATCCGATATCGGTAGTAACAGAACGGCAAGGCCCGATGTCTATCCGTTATCTGCATATAGGAAACATAATCGGTCCAACATCGGTCCGATATAGGCTTGCTGATTGGGTTTGTGTGTTCTTTTTATGATTGGCTAAAAAGATATCGGTCAGATGTCGGCTAAATGTTGGATATGCCGACGTCGGGCAGATGTAGAGCCGATTAAATCAATATTTTCCAATTTTTGAATTTTTTGTTTGCATGGCATGCTAAACTGATTGTTCAATGCATTAATCTGAATGAATATAGCACATTTCTTCTAATGTCTATTATTATATCTCAGGCCAACGTCAGACCGACATAGTTTGTATCAGTTGATACCATATATCGGGCCGCTGTCTGTCCGATATAACACGCCATAAATCCGTAAAGGGAGGTAATGACATGTCATTTTGAATATCGTAAATTTATTGTTAATGTGAACAGATATTCCTCGCAAATGTCATTTTTTTTACATTGCAAAATGATGCTACCTACATTCACAAGAGTTTTATTTATTGCTAATGAATATTTTTCCAATCGAGCTAATTCAGATAAGCACCAACAAAAAGATGTATATAAGGAAGTCAGTATTCATTAAATTGATTTGATAAAAAAAATCGGACGGAGTTAAACGCCCGATAACCTTGTATGTTGCGAAACATATACATGTATTTGGATTGGTAATCCGATGCTCTAGCTACATACTGTGCTAGCTGGATGGTGACAACAGAACGAATTTGATGTCTATCTGTCATAATGGGCCCACTTCGGGTCGAAACTATATCGGATACATATTGGATAGATAACTAACCGATATTGTACCGATGATGGATAGTAAACTAAAACGATGTCTAACCGATGATGGATAGTAAACTAAAACGATATCTAACCGATATTGGACCGATGTGTAGCCGACAAGATATCGGTCCGACTTGAAGCCGATATCGGGCCGATATCGTTTGCGAAACTGGTCCGATATAAAAAAAATATCGGGCCGATGAAGGCTAGATAAAGGATTGCTGGCTGGGTCCTCACTCCCTACATTTGTTCATTTAAAAATACCTCCCCAAAAACACACCGACCGACCCACACAACACACTCACACATGTGTGTACTACGGTGTGGTATTCCAGTGTGGCAGCACTATAGACTGTAGATATCATAGATACATTACACTCAACACAATCATAAGTCCAGATTCTATTGTGCCCATACAGGTGGGTGTCCTATCGTTTAAAATATGGCGGATGGTCTGGTTCTCATTTATTTGACTCAGATAGTGATTTGTACTTCATATCTGTGGTATGGTAAAAAAGAACTCATTATAGAATTTTAAAACCGGATTTGTTTGCATTTGTTTTATGACATAATTATGGACCAGTGGTACGATTCACCGGAACACAACAGACCAGAACAGAGATGAAACACCAGGATGTACTGGAACTGCTTTTTCAGTGAAAAGCAAAAATGAGATTTACACTACAGAAGGGCTGCATCACACTGAACATCTTCAAGAAAAGAGTCATCTATCCTTTGTTTATATTTAAATGGTTGTCTGTGACTGATAGTTGCATTATTCGGTCAGGCATTTACATCCAGCATTGGATGGTGACACTAGCATCTTTTAGGAGTAGCCCATTTGGTCACACACAGATTGGATTTCTTCAAACCCATACACTGAAGTGAATGCAACTTGCCATCTTGTACATACGGTTCTTATTCAAGGTAAGATCAGGACAGATGGACTGTGGTGTTAGAATTAACACAATTATCCCCATCTCTCATCTATTTGCGACTCATATTTAGCGTTATCGGCTAAATACACAGGTCACAGTTTGCATATATTTAGTAATAAATAATAACATAGAAAATATCAACATTTCTGGCAAAATAAAAAAAATGTAAAAAAGCAATTGGAACAATGTATGTATATGTATAAAGTTAACAATCTTTCAGTTTAGTTATATCACGACAGTGTATACTTGAAACAGTGAGGTAAATGCTAAATTTGGCAGTTTAGTTTCTTTCAAGCTAGTCTAAAACGTTTTAATCTAATTATACTGAGTTGCAAAAGAAAGTATATACAACTCAGTTGTGAAAGAAAGTGTGCAATGAGTTTTTTAGATCACATGAGCCGAAGGCTCAATGTGATCTATTGGGATCACTCTGCGTCCGTCGTCCGTCCGTCGTCGTCGTTAACTTTTCTTCAAACGACTTCTCCTCAGAAACCGCTTGGCTAATTTTGACTAAACTTCACATGGATAATTCTTAGATGAATGCTTTTTAGATTTGTTAAAATTAGGTCAGCGCGACATCCAAGATGGCCGCCATTACCATATATAGTCGAAACCTTAAAAAATCCTCTTCTCCAGAACCGCAGGACAGATTTCAACAGTTTTTCTTTTAAAATGATCGCCAACGCCTAGACTACCAAGTTTGTTTAAATGAAGTCCCCGGGGTCAAAAATGGCCGTGCCCCGGGGATCCAAAGTTTGTTTATTGAGATTTTGCATGTTTTTCATATAGACACATAGGAAAAATCTTTTAAAAATCTTCTTCTCTGAAACCACAAGGCACAGAGCATCAGCTTATGGTCCTCTACTAAGTTTGTTCAAATGGTGACCCTGGGGTCAAATTTGTCCCCGCCCCGTGGGGTCACAGTTTTACATAGACTTATATAGGGAAAAAAAAAATCTTCTCGGAAACTACAAGAGCCAGAGGTTTGATATTTTGCATTTACTATAAGCATATGGTCCTTTAGCAAGTTTGTTCAAATGGTAACCCTCGGGTCACATTTGGCCCCGCCCCAAGGGTCACATGTTTTGCATAGACAGGTATAGGGGAAAACTTAAAACATCTTCTTCTCTGAAACTGCAAGAGCCAGAGGTTTAATATTTTGTATTTGCTATAAGCTTATGGTCCTCTACCAAGTTTGTTCAGATGGTGACCCAGGGGTCACATTTGGCCCCACCCCGGGGGTCACAGTTTTACATAGGCTTGTATAGAGAAAAACTGAAAAAAATCTTCTTCTCTGAAGTTACAAGAGCCAGAGGTTTAATATTTTGCACTTACTATAAGATTATGGTCCTTTACCAAGTTTGTTCTAATGGTGACCCTGGTGTTACATTTGGCCCCGCCCCAGGGTTCACATGTTTTACATAGACTTGTATAGGGAAAAACTTAAAAAATCTTCTCCGAAACTGCTTGAGCCAGATGTTCAATATTTTGCATTTGCTATAGCTTATAGTCCTCTACCAAGTTTGTTCAAATGGTGACGCTAGGGTTACATTTGACCCCACCCCAGGGGTCACATGTTTTACATAGACTTGTATGGGGAAAAACTTAAAAAATCTTCTTCTCTGAAACTGCTTGAGCCAGATGTTCAGTATTTTGCATTTTCTACAAGCTTATGATCCTTTACCAAGTTTGTTCAAATGGTGACCCTGGTGTCAAATTTGGCCCCGCCCCGGGGGTCACAGTTTTACAGAGACTTATATAGGGAAAAATTAAAAAAATCGTCTTCTCTGAAACTACAGGAGCCAGAGGTTTAATTTTTTGCAATTACTATAAGATTATGGTCCTTTACCAAGTTTGTTCAAATTGAGACCCTGGGGTCATATTTGGCCCCGCCCCGGCGGTCACAGTTTTACATAGACTTATATAGGGAAAAATTAAAAAAATCTTCTCTGAAACTGCAAGAGCCAGAGGTTTAATATTTTGCATTTACTATGCGCTTATGGTCCTTTATCAAGTTTATTAAAATGGTGACCCTGGGGTAACATTTGGCTCTGCCACAGGGGTCACATGTTTTACATAGACTTGTATAGGGAAAAACTTATAAAATCTTCTTCTCTGAAACCACAAGGCACACAGCTCTCATATATTACATGTAGCCCTGGGGTCACATTTGGCCATGCCCCTGAGGTTACACTCTAGCACCTTCATTTTGTCTTTGATCTTTACCAAACTTTGTCAGTGTCTTTATATCAATGTTGGTAAACAACAGAGGCCACATTTCTTGGACAATCTTAACCAAACTTGCACAGATTGTATATGACCATAAGATTTCGAAGAAGTTGGATAATGGACAATTACTCAGGTGATCGATATAGGGCCATCTTGGCCCTCTTGTTTTAGAATAAAATGTATAAATTCCAAAATTAATATACGTCATGTTTGGTACCAAAGTTGTCATTCTATTGCCAATATCATGTTGTCATTTTTTTTTCAATAGGTTGAATTGCTTGATTAAAAGGAAGGATAGGGGTATAAAGTAAAATTTTCAAAGTGTAAATTTTCTTTTGCGACTGAGTATATATACTTGAATTCATTATTATCATAATCAAAAAACGTTTTGAACATATGTTTTGCCTGTTTTAATCAGTGTCCCCTCAGTCAGAACAATATGATAAATGCAATTTGCCCCTTTCAAACTGTACATTGCATTTAATGATTTATTCATTCTTCTTATTATTATTGAGGCCCACAGGAGGATGGAAGGGGGTACATCTTCCTTTGTTCCCTGAAAATATGAGTCAGTGTTCCCTTGTTCCCAACACCTATTTTGCTTTGTTCCCCAACATTATTTGTAAAATGTTCCCCTGTTCTCTAAAAGTATTTTTAATGTTTAAAAGATTTGCTAATGTTCCCAAAAATTCATTCTGTCCTACAGTAATTATAGCTGCAACACTGTCATCACAAAGATATTGTTTGAAATGTTAACTTTTTGTGATTTGTTTTTAAATATTAAAACTTGATGTTAGAATTTTATTTCCTGTAAAGTCATGTTCCATTGTTCCCTAAAAATATGTGTCAATGTTCTCTTTTCCCCTGAAAATAACAGCCATTGTTCCCTTGTTCACCAAATATAAATGGCCATTTCCCCCAAAACCCCTGAGAGGACCTCATTATTGAGTTGCTTTCAATTTGACATGTTAGTTGTATTGTTCTTTCATTGAGTTTTATTTGTTTAAAATTTACTTTCACATTTTCTGTGCTCGCCTCAAGGTTTTACCTTAGTTCATATTAGTTTCATGTTTTAATTTTTTAATTGTGTTCAAAATTACTGAGATGGGCCCATATGCGTGAAATCTATTATCATTGTTTATGTCATGGCTTTATGATAATTAAGGTTGAACTGACACATTTAGTAAAAATGTATTTAAAATCTACGATTTACTGTGCACATTGTTAACAGTTCTGTGGTATATATCTGATAATACTATTTATATTAATTAATATGAAATATATTTTAGAACTATAAGATTCTGAGTGTTTTGCGGTGGTGTAATTGTCATAATTGTGTGAAAATAATGCACTGCCATCTAACGTGTTTTAATGCTCGAGATATAAATTCATAATAAAACTGCTAATATTAATGTTTAATCTATATAATGAATTAAGATTAAATACAAAACCAATATATTTTAATACATATAGGGATTTTTGCGGTGTTTAGCAGTGTTTTGTGGTGTTTTGCAGTGTTTTGTGGTGATTCGACAGACCGAAGAAGAAAGCCTAGTGGCGAACTGTAAATGGTGTAATACTACCAGACCCTTTAATAAGTAATAAAAATAGTTTAATAACAAATGGTAGAAGTATCTCGCATTTAATAGTAAATGACCAATATTCTACAATTTGGGATGATCCTCAATCTATCTTCAGTTTTTGATTTGGCACGCCTTGTTGCACTAGGCATTTTGGCGTGCTTTTCTTAAGTTGATTATATGTTCTATATTTCATGATTATTTTATACATAGATGATTTATTTATGCATTCGTATCCGTTACTAGACGGCAAGAGCTAAGCAGACGTAAGTATTGTCTATGGCGGATTACTGTGTGTATATTTTCTATAGTTGTTTCTATTATATTAGGCCAAGGACACCAATGAACTTGCTTATTAAAATGCTGTCACCAAGAGTCGCCAAACAATATATTTTGATGTCCGCTATGTACAGTAAAACAAAAACGGAATTGTGGCGAGCGAGCTATTATAGTAAAATGTATCATTTATCTCTAAAAGTTTAAAAATATGTGCATTGTCCATGTTATGTTTGATCGTTGCCCTTGTATAATGATTTTTTTTCAATAAAATATATCATATTTATTAAAAATTATAAAAAATAATAAAAATACCCAATGCAGTTCGTTGGGCACTACTCCTCAGCATTCGAATCCTCTCTCAATGAGTGAGGCCTTGGTCTGTGGGGGGTTGCTCGTCCACACAAAACCCCGTGGAGGTCACACTGGGGAGGGCAACGATCAAAGGGATACACAGATATTATGTGAGATATTGGGGCAAAACATATTGGCCGATACTGTCAGTAAAAAATAGAAGTTAGTATCAGACAATCTTATTACCTAATTGGTACATACAAATGATATATCACTTATTGAGTAATGTCTTCAACCTCATCAACTGAGTGATACCAACTATGCCTAAAATTACAAGCGCACCCCTGCCCCGCCTCAAAAGAATTCATACTGGCTTACTCACGAAATATTGGGTGTTATAGGAAAACATGGGAGGTATGGGAGATATTGTATATGATCATAAGTAGTTTATAATATTCATATGAAGTTTATGCAGTATGTTACTATCTGAATAAACTATTTGGATATCAAGTAAAACCTATCAAAAGTCAGCTAGACACATATATAATAAGCACGTCCAAGACGCCATGAGGTAGGGCAGTCCCCACACTCATTTAGTCGTGGAGCATTATATATATGAAAGTATGTGAGTTGTGCCTGCGTTGTCATCAGACTCAAAAATCGCCCCAACGCGTCCACCGGATCAGTCCCATATCATAGCTGTATCAATTGTTGAATTGTAATTCGACCCCTTATATTAGGGTGTTGGGGGTGGTATATATTAATCACAAGCAGACTAAATTTCTTTTTCTGATGATGATTATACTATATATTATTAATCGATTAGGAATGTATCCAAAAAAGGATATTGCCATTACAACGTATATATATATAATTATGGAAAATATAGTCAAAAATGCGTAGATAAATTAGATTTTCTTTTCGAAATGGGTGGCCTTAATATAATCACTAAGGGCGCTGAAAGTCAGTTGCCTATGTCTTTTCTGTGGGTCGAGTAGATTATTTAGATTAAAAAGTATAGCGCTTTGTTGTAATTTTGACTTTAACTCTTCCCTTTTTATATCGAGCTGACTGCATTCATGTAAAAAGTGTTCAGTGGTGAATGGGACAGAACAGGATGTACAATTGTTATCAAGATCTTTAATGATATGTCTTCCTAAACTCGATGGTAATAGGTTGTATCCCATTCTAAGTCGTGTTATAGTTTTATTAATGATTTTATTCAATCTCTTTCCAGAGTACACTCGTTCCTCATTTGACTTTGTCAACGTCAAAGAAAGTAGGGCGAACGGTTAGGTCACGTGATTATTCAAAAAAGTTATGACGATGTTTATAATAAATCCTTTTGCTTGATCTGCAAAGATAAAATATAGACCTATATCAAATATTTTCAATTTTCTTTCCTATGAGTTAATGTTTTTTAGTAATTTTCTGCTGTCGAGATTCGGTTTGAAATGTTTACATATGCGTATCGATTGAGAAGAACTAAGTACGTATTAGTTTTGTAGTAAAATAGTCCCGATTAAAACTAAATTGTTTACGTGCATTATTTCAAATCTTGCAACATCTAATCTGCAGATATTCTGAAAATTATATTTACACAAGAAATAAATAAGTTTCAGGCAAACATATTCCAATTTAACAGGTTTTACCAATATATTGTAATTTAGTAGTTAGCAGAGATATATGTGAGTGCAAGGAACGATAACTCTGTGTGGAGATTGGATTTTATTATCAGAGAATAAGGCATGATTTCTAAAATTGCAACTAAGTCTAGTAAACGTATTAAATGTTGGTTAAATAAATGTTTAATTTTTCATTTATTTTTTTACGAATTCCAGAATATACTTCTGAAGGTCCGAAGGGAATATCCTTATCGACAGCAAGATGATCCAGCCCTGCCTTACAGGCGAGGTCGGCCTTTTCATTGCCAGAAATATTTACGTGGGCTGGACACTATTCCAAGTTAACTATAAGATGTAGGATATTACATTCATTGAGTAGAATTAAAATATTAGAAATAAGGTCTGGTCTAGTCTTGCTTGTCCTATCTTTAATTGCAGTAAGGCTAAAGAGGGAATCCGAGAACTGATTTGGGAGGTTTATTTTTGATGATCCATTTGAGGGACTTGATTATTGCCATAAGCTTTGCAGTGAAAATAGAGAGTCCGTCCGAAATTCTAATTATTTTACTAATATTTTTCGAGGGAATAACGAAGGCAGATGCTACACGTTCTGTGACAGAATCCTTAGATCCGTCAGGAATTATATTTATTGTCAATATGTTCATTAAATACTTGTTTAATAAGTAAAGGGTTGTCTTGTTTTTTAATAATGTTTGTAATGGAAATATCAACTTTTGGTAAGGCTAGAGTCCATGGTGGAATATCTCTAGGATTAAAATCCACTATATTTATATTGTCTACTTTATATTCCTGTATTAGATTTAGTATTGTTGTTCCGAAAGGTTTTGGTTTATTCCGAAATTTATTTTTACAGTGTGTTGTTTTAAAAATCTCGTTAACAAGATTAAATAATTTTCTCGTTTGGGTCCTGGCCCAGAAACGCAGCATCTGCTCCTCTCTATGTTAATGCAGTGGGAGCATTCCAGACGTGTGTTCTAGTAAATGTTTAGGTGTTGAATTCAGCGCACCCATTGCTATCCTTAATGCCTTATTTTGGGTTATATCTAATTGTTGAAGAAGAGACGGTGCAGCACATGAATAAACGTAGGAATCATAGTCAATTTTAGATCTTATCAGGGTTTTATATAAAATAATAAATAATCTTCTATTCGAGCCAAAATCTGTTTCTTGTAGCATATTTAATAAATTTAGGTATTTTTCACATTTGGCTATAAGGTTATAGATATGTGTTTAATCGACGGTCCCAGATGAGACCTAAAAATGTAACACTTTTATTGAATGTAATGTTGGTATCTCCTAAATGTAAATCTAAAGAAACCCTGGAAGAATTACCAAAAATTATACCTACTGTTTTATTAGGAGATAGTTTAAAACTCCATTTGTTAGCCCAGTCCCAAATTAAATTAAGCCAAATTTAATTAAGCCCTTTTTGAGTTTTAGTTTGTAGTTTATCAAGATTTTCCCCCTTAATCCAAGTGCTGCTGTCGTCTGCAAATTGACTAATTACCATTCCTGATTCTTTTAATATATCTGGCAGATCATTTATAAGTACGTTAAAGAGAAGGGGGGAGATTATAGATCCTTGTGGGGTGCCCCTCTCGAGAGTCTCCTCATCCGTCATGTTGAAGTCTTGCTAATTGATCTTGAGTGCTACGTCCCTTTCTGAAACCTGATTGAAATTTATTTATTAAGTTTTGCTCATATGGTTACTAACATTTATCCACCAGAGCTCACGTTGAATAAAGCCAACAGTTCGGATACAGTAGCAGCATTTCTCGATCTTCATCTCTCGATTTCAAATGATTGTATTCATACTAAAATCTATGATAAGAGAGATGATTTCAATTTTAACATCGTTAACTATCCACACCTGGATGGAGATGTACCTCGTGCTACCTCATACGGGGTGTATATCTCCCAGCTCATTCGATTTGCTAGAGCGTGTAATGATGTTATAGACTTCAATGATCGAAATCAAGTTATTACAAGTAAACTTCTTCAGCAGGGTTTTCGTTATCACAAACTACGTAGATCTTTCTCTAAATTCTACCGCCACAACTGGAAAAGTACAACACCAACCTTAAAACACTTCTGCGACTAGGCATATCACAACCCTCATTTTATGGAGATGTGGTCTATAAACTTCGTAAGTTAAAGGGGTCTAAAGTATAAGCTTACTAGGGTTGGAGGTGAGGCTAATGGGACGGTAAGATTTAGGGTCGTTAGGGTCTTTATTCGGTTTTAAAATGGGAATAACGCAGGCAAGTCTCCAGGAAACAGGGTATTTTTTGGAGGACCAAATATTATTATAAAGCGATAGCCAAATATTGAGGGCGGAGTCAGGCATGTTCTTAAATAAAATATATGATATTTTGTCTTGTCCAACAGCGGAATTTTTCCTGCTATTATTGCATTGAGAGAAAAGGGGGTATTAAGTAAATAGTTAGTTTCATCATCTTCATCTATATCATTTAATTTTTTATTGAAATTATTTTAGAAATTGTTTTGATAATCATCGGTATTTTTGCTGAGATTATTTTTGCTCTAAACTTGTGAAAAATGTTTAGCTAAAAGATCCGCTTTATCTTTGTTCGTGGTGGCATATTGCAGGTTGATTTTTAATAGTGGAATGGATGAGAAGGATTTTCCTCTTATTCTATTTTTATTTTATTCCAAAAATTGTTTGTATTTGTTTGTTTTAAAGACAATGAGGTTATAAATTCATCCCAATTACTTTAAGTTTGTTGAGCATATATTTACTTTTTTTTAACGGCTTCTTTGCATTCAGAATTCCACCATGGGACATTTTTCTTTCTAGGCATATTATTGTAGATAGGGACGCTTTGGTGGACTATATTAAGAATAGCGTCCGTGATGTTATTATTAAAAGTATCTATATCTTCTGTAATTAAATCATCAGGTTTAAGTTTTTGGCATAAAATATCAGAGATCCCAATCTGCTTTATTATAATTAAATTTATCCTGATTGTAATGCTCGTGAGAAATATTTTCCGAAGACAATTGGACTGATAGAAAGATAGGGAAATGATCAGATCCCCAATTGTCATTTAAAACGGACTAATGGGGAATTAAAGAAAGCGAGTTTGTGCAGAAGGATAAGTCTATGTGAGTAAGGTTTCCCATGCCTTTATCTAAGCGTGTTGGTGAGCCGTATTTTAAAAAAATAAACATATTTTCATCTACCCAAGTTAGAATTTCTTTACCTTTATTATCTGAGTTATCGGAACCCCAGGCCTGATGATGGGCGTTGAAATCTTCCGTAATAATCGCATTTTTTAATTTATATTCACTTATTTTATTGTGAAATGATAAAGTGAATTCCTATTACAATTTCTGGAATAAAGATTAGATAAAATAAAAGTGAAGTCTTTATAAAATATTTTAAACAATTGGATTTCAATTGTGGTATCAGTATCAATATCAGTAGGGTTATAAATATCGATGAATTCATAATTAATGTAGTTCTTAAAATATACGGCCAGGCCCCCACAGCTATTATCTTTCTTAAAGAATTTAAATTCATGCATTAATCCTGGAATAGATTTAAAGTTGTTTTTATTAAATTTAGTTTCCTGTACAGATAGGATGTCTACTTCGGGATTAAGATCTAAAACGAGTTTAATTTCAGCATGTTTGGTATGCGTTAGCCCTCCCGCATTAAAAGAAATAATGATCCTCTCAAATAGCAGATATTATATTAGTTTACTCAGGTATATCGTAGGCGGGGATACCTTGTTACGACCAATTGAATAAATGTAGAAATCCAATACTATCATTGCACGTGTGCAGGTATATACTGGGATGTTTAGTTGCGAGAGGTGGATCTGTTAAGATTTGTTAGAGAATCTGTTGGAATGTAGAGATTTGTTTGACTGTAGAGTCTGCTAGAATTACTATACCGCTATACGATCAGACATTAAAATGGGGTAGCTTTAAAGCTTATTAAAGCGTGTATTAAAGAGTCTGGACTTTTTATTTATTAATGCCCTGGTGACATAATGCCACAATGGGTCCACCGCCAAGAATGCAGTGCGTTGCAAAATGATAGGGCCATAACCTCTTTTGATAAACCTTTTAACAAGTTTAACAAAGATAGTATGAAAGTGATGACCGAGGATCTTACGAAGTTTGTAAATCACATCACCATATAAGTCAGGTTGTGATAGTCCTTGTCCTAGAAGAGAATATATATGATATCATACCATTTTTGTGGGGAGCATCTTAATGGAAGTCACAAAAATACATAATGAGTAGTAGAGGCGCCGGTTTGGCTCCACGACTGCGCATGCGCGGGCGTCATTTTTTTTTCAAAAATAGAAACGCATATGAATGTATTGTGGGTAGAGGGGATTAGTAACAGGATGTTCGGACAAAGGATATTGACTTAATCTTTTAGCGTACCCACGCGATAGGATGAGTGTCATACTTTAATCCCTCTATTCAATCTACACTATTGAGAGAAAGGGTGTATTAGTTCCTTTTGTATAAAAACCGCAGAGGGGATTAGGGACAGGATGTTCGAATAAAAGGTATTTACACTTAGACTTAATCTGTGTACATTATAGAGACAGGATGTCTGAGTTCCTTTAGTATAAAAACCGTAAAGGGGATTACTGTAAGGATGTTGGAACAAAAGGTATTGACATTTAGACTTAAAGGTGAAATATAGCGTGTCTTTTGAGCATATATTCTGAAATATATGTATATAATATACAATCTGTTCAAATATTACACTTATTGGTTGTCCGGTTTTCTCACAGTAGCCAATTTTATCTCATAGCGCACACGCTTCGAGTTTCGCCATTTTTGAAGACAGGTAAGTGTCACGTGATCCTGTGACGTCATTGGTACCAAACGATTAGCGGTGTCGCATTGAGTTGTATAGTATTGTCTATGTAGGATTACGTTTTATGGTACGTGTTAAAAATGCCGTGTGCTGTAGCTGGGTGTCAAAATGTGCATAAAAAAGGACAATCTAATAACATCAGTTTCGTTCGTTTTCCTAATCAGGTTAATGATAGATTAAGATTTGAAGTGTGGGTGGACTGCTGTCGACGAAAATCGCCCTTCGCGTCAAAAAAATGGGAACCTTCGAAAGACGCGCGAGTTTATAGTAAACACGTTGAGTTGGATTCGTGGGAAGTCCATCCTTTGGTTTCAGTTTCATTGAATTTGGAGGACAAACGGCCATGCAGATTAAAAACAACAGCGATACCAACAATATTTTCTTACAAAAATGAGAAGTGCCTAACCCCGCCGTCTCCGAGCAAGTTTTATTCGCCGATTCGACCGGCGTTGAGGAAGAAATTATTAAATGAGGTAGGATAGAAGTTTTTGTTCAGTTATCTTAGCAATTCCTCTGGTATGTGTATGATAAATTGTAGAAAGGTATATAGTCTTAGATCAGTACATCGTGATTGTTTAGCTGTTGACTTAGATGCATGCGTCTTATGTGAACGGCTCTAATATAATGTAGCCGTCTTTTTCAAAAGATTTCTAAAAAGTTTTAGCATATAAATGTAAATGAATTCGGTGAAATAAACACTGTGTCGTTGTTTCAATATATATTTTGTAGTATTTTTTTTTTTTTTTAAATTATACACCTTCTTCTTCCAATAGTGTTATAGATTTATATAGAGTTATATATCGGTCTCTGGATTTGAAAATAATGACAAACTGTTTCATGGATGTCTATTAAAAGGCAGAAAATGTATAATGTTACTAGCTATTATATTAGTTCAGTAATGTTGCATGGCAAAACAACAACAATAACGGCTTTTACCTCATGCGGTAAGTAAACTAAGTGCTTTACAAGCATATATATATACTTTATATTCTAAATCAAAAATTTGGCCTGTTAGGTCTGTTTTTTCGATCTCTACATGTACATAATACATAATGTCGTGCTCATAATACATTTGACTATATTATTTAGATCATAGTATTTTTCGCTCTTTGTGCGCGATGAACTATTTTCTCACGCATCATATATCCGTCTTGTGCAATACGCGGCTCGCCGCGGCGGTATTGCACCGCTCACGGTATTGCAATATACAGGAAATGTAGGCATATCATAAAACTACGTTTCCCTAAATGGTGCGTGCTTTTGTCATATACCAACGTATGTACCCTGATTAGGCTGTACTTCAATAGGGCACCGCAATAGTTAATTAGTCGGTGTGTGGTATATTGTTAGTTGGGGGCACGTGGAGAAAGCGTGTCATACTGCAAATCCGAATCTCATACACCACTATAGAGTGTTTGGAGGCGGCGGGGACTTATGGTATATAGAACAATATAGAAATTAGATGCTGTTTCATTTATTTATTTATTTATCAATTATACTTACTAGACTCTAAATATATATTTTCAATGTCTACTTTTCGGCAAAAATAAAGTCTTTAATCTGACGCTCGTATTAATGTACAAGTATTAGACCATGTTCATTCATTCGGAACATACTGCATTTCGCGCTTAGTGTAAATGTACCGAGATATTGCAACGTTGCTGGTGACTTACAGTCAGAATTTCGATGAAAACAATGCCAACACGACCAAGCTCTTCATTTGCGCTGCACCGCGTTCAACTTCCTCACCGGTTGATGAATCCGAGGTATTTTCATCCTCAGACACGAATTATGGCTCAAAATCGCAAGGTTGCACATTGTGCAACCATCTTATCATGGGCATTTCATCTGACTCAGCATCATAGTCGCTTAATTCCGACATGTTCACACACACTATACTGTTTTTGCGTGCTTTCCCTATGTACAAATGGTTTCGTTTTGTTCCCAATGACGTCACTTCCGGTTTTACGAGGAAGAGTTTTCCCCCTTTGATTTTTTTACAATTTTTTAGCGAAGCCTGTTCGTCTTTTCGGTTTTTATCTTTAAAAACATATTTTCACTAAACATACATCAATAGCATAGTAAACATCGTATTTATAATGATATTTAATAATTAAAAACATATCAACAACGGATTTGTTGATTTAGGACAAATTTCATCTTTAATCTGTGGACATTATAGACAGGATGTCTGAGTTCCTTTTGTATAAAAACCGCAGAGGGGATTACTGTTTGGATGTTGGAACAAAAGGTATTGCCATATAGACTTAATCTGTGGACATTAAAAAGCAAGGATTTTTCTACCCCTTCCCAATATATTTCGGCCCCATCCCAATCCAAAATATCCTCATATTTTCCCAAATAAGCCAATATTTTCCCAAAACACCAAACAAATATATATAACTATTTTTTATATTAAATGTAGCCCTATTTGACAATGTATTTGTTCCAGACTTGTATAAGAGCTTGATTTTGAAATTAATCCAAACATTTTTAGTGCTATACTATGTAATATAGTAGGATTATTATTTTTCCTAATTTCTAGATTTCATGCTCATTTTTCCCAATTCAAAAGTCCCCTGGCCCCATTTACAAAAATGCAGAAAATCTTGTAGAGACAGAATGTCTGATGTGAAAACAAGATTTGACATGTTAAGACTCGTTCTATAAATAGACTTGACGTTGATTTCTGTAAATAGTACAAACGCACCCGACCGTAATAGAGAACGTAAAGAAAGGACCGGAAATCCTCTATTATACCAACACATTGAACACAATATTTGACATGTTAGGACTCGACTGCAGACGTTCATAATTTTAATTATTTATTGGCAGTAAATTCACAAGGGATATACATGTATAAAAAGTCTTCCCAATGACCATTTTGTAGTTGAATCCACGGAGTGATTTTGTACTGGCTTAATAAAACTCGCATATCCAATCTCATCACCACCACCAACACCAACACCACCAACAACAGCATCACCAAACACAACAACAGCAACAACAACAACAAGATCAGCAACAACAACAACTACAACAACAATACCAACAACAACGACGCTACTACCAACAATTAACCACACCACCATCAACAACAGCCATAACAACAACATCCAACACCCACTGACATTTCTAAAATTCAAGAAATCTAAACACGACCATGGTCACTTATGAAATGTACTCTATCTTTAATAGAAGTCGTATTTTTCATTACAAGTATTGTACATGTAATAACATGTATTGTCCAGAGATTGTGATTTGAACTAGGATTAAAAGGTCATTGTAACAATTTCTATACAAAACTTATCATTTATTTACTTTAAATATTAAGTCACCTAGGTAACGGATTAACTTTTGACCATTAGTGGATTAAATCGTAAATGTAAACCGATAGTTATAGAGTCATGTTTATATGTTATAAAAATTATATCCGTATATTTTCAAAAAATTTCTACCTAGCTACATATAATTATATACCAAAATATTCGGAATTCCGCGCTATCTGATGGTATAAACAAATGTGAAACTTTTGTTTCGGAAAATAACTCAAAATCAGTTTTACAGTCGTAGGGTATCATTTAATGCCTAATGTTGAATTTTATTTTATTTTCTAATACATCTCACAAAGACCTTTCGAATAAACCTAGGGTTCTCGCGTCGATTTTGTTTACTTTTAGAGTTACTGCATAAGAGCTGTTTTTAAACTGTTTTTAATTTGTAATTTAAACCATATAAAAACTGATACCATTTGATAGATCTGTTCACGCTGATTCTAAACATGTATATTTTTGTTTACCTATCTCTTATAGTTACGGTGATATTACTGTTTAGGGGTCACGTGACATAATGGTAGACTCTGATTGGTCCAAACTTTAAATACCCATATTAACCTCATAATGGACCGAATCCTATCGTGTTTGTATCATTTTTAAGGTATTTTCAAGGGTTATTTGATTGCAGTCCAAAACCGGAAACGCTAGATTTCTGTAAATAGTTACTATTCGATCAATAGCAGAGTATAAGGGTTTGAAACAGGTTTGAACAGGCATAAATAACTATGACATTAGATTTACATATAAATAACTATGACGTTTGGATTATATAATTAGCAACGACGATTAAGTACTATCTGACCAATGCGATTATAGAAATTCCAATGTTAAGACATAGTTTTGATTGAAACTACCAATGGAAATACCCGAACATAAGAGACAAGTTGAAACACATATAGCCGGTTCGTTTGGCAAGGCGGAAGAGCTTCTTAGAAGAGAAGATACTCTTCTGATTGTTCGTTTCGGACCTCTTCTCTTCTCGGAAGCTCTGCCGTCTCTGCCGATTTGAAATAGGAAGAGACGGCAGAGAAGAGCAACTAAGATGGCGTCAAAAGAAGATACGTGAGTGTGAGAATTGTATTTTTTAGATTAATTGCAGAGATATCGTTGTCGACAAATGTGTATTGTTGTTATTTAGATAAAATATTTACTGTTGTGCGAAATGTTCAGTATCCCGGTGACATTTGCTTTAAAACAAGCAAGAAATGGTTCACTATTATGTGAAATTTATTATAAAAGGGAAACGTTACACCCAAGTTATTGTTTTTTCTTCCAATGGATTTTTGGTCATTGTTAAAAAGTTATATGATTTACAGGCCCCTGGACCCCAGGCTCAACAGACATACCACACCTCTATATTTATAACCTATATGCATTGGCCTGTGGATAAATACTATTAACATTTACAGCGATCACAACAGTGGGTTTTTATTTGTAAGCACTCAATATTAAGATCATGTCTTTTTTTTCACGACTCTACAAGGTCGGAAACTTTCTGGTACTGGTAGCTGATAGTTACATAATAAAAATACAGACGAACTATGTATCATTGTTCTGTGGGGTAGCTCAGTTGGTATAGCATTGGGTTAGAACATATTAGGTGAGGGGTGGGGAGGGCTATTTTCAATAAAAAAAATCAATGGAGTGTTTTTAACATTTTGTCCATGTGGGTGCCTTTTTAGTATTTTCCAGGTGGGGGTGGGGGAGAGAGGGGTTATGGAGAAACAAAATAAAATACGGGAGTGGGGGTGGGGGTGGGGTTTTGGTGGGGGAGGGGGTACCTTATATTTACAATAATATATACTTAGGTAGTGGTGTTCCGAACAATTTGGTGGAGCATTGGTTGTTTAAGTTACATGACTTGATTGTCTTCTGTTATCTAGTCCTGTTTTATAAACATACCGATATTTTGTTTACACTAAGATTATTAATATGATCATATGTTATGACATGTTTACCACAGGTCCCTGAAACTCTGAGATAAACTCGTCAGACCTCGACTCACAATCATCGGTCACTAGTGACTGCAGATTGCATACAGAGAATTATGTTATTGGATTAAACCTAATTTGTGATATCGTTTTCGAGAAGTTTAAACATCCATAAACCATGTAAAATCTTCCAACTACATTTAAAGTATTTTTGCAACAGTTCTACAATTTAGAATGGAAGGTTATTTTGTAAACATTTACTGGATATAACCACAAACCAAAATTAATTTAAATATAAACATATTTTAAATACGTTCAAATTTAAATTAATGTTGGCTGGTTTTGGTACAATCAGTTTTGTGCTGTTGGGCCCATTTCTGTAGTGTAAGGAAGCATGCTTTTCTTTCGAGAAAGGAGATCCAGGTTCGAGTCCTGGCGAAAACCCCTTGCACACTTACTGAGGTGTACTTATAAAAAAAAACAATCAGAACTTTGATAAAATCATTGGTGATATGTCTATAGTATTAAATAAATTCATTTCATATACTTTTATTAAACATGTTACATATCATTTCACGTATGTGTGTCTGTCTGTCCGTCTGTATAGTCTCTCTCTCTCTCTCTCTCTCTCTCTCTCTCTCTCTCTCTCTCTCTCTCTTTCACTCTCTGTGTGTGTCTCTCTCTCTTTATCTCTCTCTCTCTCTCTTTCTGCCTGCTCAAAGTCACTTAAATTCACTTTTACTTGCTTGTATGTAGAAAATAAAGATTGCATTTCTGCCATCATGGCTAATGTTTGTATTTATATGCCATATCGGCTTTGAATAATATTTTGTATCTGCCATACCGACTTTAAATAAAATTTTGTATCTTGTATCTTGTAAAAAAGGAACATTGTTTACATTTATAAATTGAATCGGAGACTGATTATCAGATAATACTGGGCTGGCTAATAATCTTGCAATAAATGTGATTTCACGTCTAATAACCTAATTAAACAGAAACATGTCAGATTCATTATATTGTGTCATTTGTTTTCATGATAAAATTACATTTCCGAGTCACCATATCTATAAAATGGTAATTTCAAAGCACTAAATGTTGTGGAAAACTGTGGTTATTAGGAAATTTAAAGCAAGAAATTATGGTGAAGTTAATTGGCATGTTGCATGCATGTTGCATGTCGAAAGTAAGCAACAGATATGTTGCATAAAATATATACTTTTAAGAAATCTGTTCCTTACTTTCGACATGCCACATGCCAATAACACCACTTCATTTCCTCGGTTATTAAGAAGATTTTAATTTTCTCATAAATCGAAGTATTTTAGTACTTTGATTACTTCTACTTCAGGAATGATGCGTGTTCGATTAGTCCCAAATCCTCTACCTCTGCCGATGTACGTTCGATAAGAACAGTGCTCTGCCTTCTTCTATCATCTTCTATACTTGGCGCTTCTCTACCCGGAAGAGACCAAACGAACCGGCTAATAGATTCATAAATGGATATGAATTGTGACATCTATAAATAGCACAAACGGACCAATCAGATTGATGGATTTTCAAGCTTAGGGTTTAAAACCAATCAGAGACGAGACCCCCTCTCACTCTGAATATGCATATATATATATACATATACATATACCAACAAATAAAGATCCTATCATTCATAAACCTCTCACTCAGGGAAATCGTGTATATCGTTATACAGTTTAGTATGAGTCTTGGTTTAGTCCTTGATCTGTACGATGCTAATGGACAGATACAAGATTCATTTTGGTTAAACGGAAATGAGAGACAACCTTGGGTAGATGAGGAAATATCTGAAGAACATCTCGTACACTACTACACAGTAATAACCATATACTGACTGTAATTTAAGCACACCACCACCACCACCACCACCACCAACAACAAAAACAACAACAAACACGTAAGAAGGCGCTCAATATCGGTAATTGTTACTCTTAAATGAATCGCTGTAATGCATGTGGCTTACATTTTTCGAGGAGAGACGCTATGTTAAGACATTTAAGAAACAGACACACGGAAGGCTGATTTGCTATAGGAAAAGTCAGCCTTAACAGAAACGATGGAATTCAAACATCCTTTTTCGATGGTTGTGTCGGGGCCTAGCGGAAGTGGAAAGACATAAACATATTCCCCAGTAGTGGTAATGTCGTCATACAGGAAATGGTTCAGTACCGATAATGCGTGATAGGGATATGCACCCTTCGCACAGGAAATGGTTCATATTCAGTATCGAGTACCGATAATGTATATGCATATTGCACACTTCCTTGTTGTTGGTGAAAGTTCGAATTCGCTAATAAAATAGACGCAGCTTACAATTGCATGAGTCTTTCATGAAGTATTATTTTACGGCTCATTAACACATTACTTGTTATTTCGAGCCTTCCCAGAGAGAGGGCAATGATATAAAGGAATGCGAGAACAGTGAACTACTCTACTAACGAATCTTTATCGTGCTTAGAGGAGAGACACCGATACACGGGGCTTCCCGGTTTACGTCCCCAACTGATGGACGAGGTCATGGGTAGTGTCTTGCCGAAGGACACACCGATGTAACCTAGTTGCGCCAGTGAGGCTGGAACACGTGATCGTTGGATTCAGAGTCGAACCTGCTATCCACCTCTTAAAAAATCTAACCGGCCAATTAACGGCAAAATTACGCTATAAAACCGTGCATCAAAACTCTATCTAGGTGTTAAGGTCATATATTAATGTATATGTGCCGATAATGATAGCATACATATAGAATCTTTTACGGGTTCTTAAAATACCAATGATTAAAATAAATTACGAATTGATAACTAACGGTTAGGGTCCCTGACTTAAAATCACTTACCCCTCACCGCTGTGGTTTCGAGCCCACATGGGACCAGGAATCTTTATTCGAGGAAGCTATCCGACTTGTCCGGAGGGGCACCTCGGGTCCTCCTCCACCAATGGAAGCTAGAAAAGTCGCCATATGACCTTAGCTGTTGGTGCGACTATAAAATCCAATTCAATTCAATTTAGTATCGAACCGTTCATTTATCAGTATCGGACCAGTCATGTTCTTTTGGATGTGTTTTCTATATAGCCTACTACAAATTTCCCAGGGTCATCCTTAAGTTTGAATGTCATAGTATGACACAGTCTTATTTATTGATCAATAATTTACATTTCTAAAATACTAAAATGGGAGTGATTTACTTGTTTATTGCTGTTTATCTAATATATAGAGTCTGGTCTCAGCGAGTTGGCTTATTTAAATAACAATGCGCTGAGACAGACTCTCTTTTTTGCAACATAGTGTAGTTGTAGCATTGTCGGTAATACTTCCTTTGGTGAATGCAAAGCATTAAATCGTTTAATTTAGGCTAACTAAAAGGGCGTGGCTATACCGTACTACAACTAGCAGACAGAGGAATTTAGAGTACGGAGGTCACTCTGACGTCACAGGGCACTAAGTTATACTGAAAAGGGGATCCCTTGGAAGCAAGAAACACAAAAAAGAGAAAAAAGTAGCAGACTCGGTTTTATTGTGTGTTCATGAGCGGTATGTAGAGTGCAACATTCTACAAAAAAGATAGAGTCTGTCTCAGCTCGTTGGTTATTTAAACACCTCTATGGGCTACGCCAATCTCGGTGTTTAAATAAGCCAACTCGCTGAGACCAGACTCTATCTATTACATATTACCTTTACCAAATCCTAAAATTGTTTACAAATTACTGCTTAGTAATACTTAATCTTAGCTGTATTGTCTTGCAGGGATTTCTTTATTTACACCAGCCCATTTTATTGTGAGGACAAAAGCGTAAACGTAAGGTTTGGTGCACCCTAGAACCTTGTTTTAACATCCAGCGGTCTTTTTGCCACCGAGCGTTTCAAAACGGTTTCTCGTTGTCCGGTCTTTTGTGTTTGTGGTGTCGCATATTTTGCCTCTGTTTTTCCTTAGAATTGTTGTTTGCTCTGAATGTGCTTCTTTTTCTTTTTTTTTGTTGTTGTTGTTGGCTGTGTTCTGTGAAGGCTACATTTCCTGTTTGGCTTCAATACTTGTAGTTATTCGTTAGCCTCGGTCACCCGGCCCGCTTCTGATTTCTTCGTTACGCTATGCTACACGGATCCAGAACCAGGGCCTTGGGAAAATATGACGTTTAAAATCGCCCTCTCGTTTTGGGCGATTTTGGTGAGATTTTTAGAGATTCAACGAGACTTTCAAAAAACATGTTTTTAAGTTAATTTAATGATATTTTCTTATTTTTAACTTATGAGAAGCAGCAAGTGACGTTAAACAGTTTAACTACTGCATCAACAATTGACGTTGTACTTGTTTTTACAACATGACGTCACGCAAACGTCGACTTTATGAGCGTGAAAAAAACGCGCGAATAAATTGTGTTAATCGCTAGTGGGCGCTTTAATTGGCCTAATCTGCCCAGACCGATATCTGCAAGTAAGACATATGCATGATACGGTCTGGCTGGCCGAGACTAACACGGATCCAGAACCAGGGCCTGGGGAAACGACGACGTTTAAAATCGCCCTCTCGTTTTGGGCGATTTTGGCGAGATTTTGAGAGATTCAACGAGACTTTCAAAACACTTATTTCTAAATTAATTTCATAATAATTTCTTACTTTCAACTTTTGAGAAGCAGCATATGACGTCAAAATGGTAACAGTTGCATCAGCAATTGACGTTGTACGTTTATTTACAACATGACGTCACGCAAACGTCAACTTTATGCACGTGAAATAAACGCGCGAATAAATTGGACTAATCGCTAGTGGGCGCTTTAATTGGCCTAATCTGCCCAGACCGATATCTGCAAGTAAGACATATGCATGATACGGTCCAGCTGGCCGAGACTAGTTATTCGTGTGTAGCTTTCATTTGTACCAGGGACTTTTCTGAGGTACCTGGTCACATGGTGCCGTGTTCAGATATGACGTCTAATCAGTCACGATTGTAGAGCCAATGACATACCAATCAACACCTAGGATCACGCAAAGGAGTAAATCTCATTCAATGAGTTCCATTGTTAGTGATGGCATGTCATAGTGGTAACGATTGAAAAACAATAACAGGGTGTTTGTTCCTGACCAATTAATTTAGGTTTTACGTTGCACCAACACAAACAGGTTATATGGCGTCAACAGGAATGAACATTCCAGGCTCACTCTCCATTTACATCTAGATAATAAAAATAGTAATATGCAGAATGGGCCTAGAACCTTATCGTCTGCAGAACTGCAGAGCTGCTACAAATTCTCTTGTAAAAACGCCATTATTCACTGGAGCCACGATCATTGTTTTCTGCCACCACTCATCTGAAACAATACATGACTCACGATGAAGACATTTAATAAACATGATAAAATGAACATGAATTCGGAGGGATTTTACCCTTCTGTCTGGATAAGCAGTGGCCTATTCTTGCCCGGGAACCACACGGAGATTGTTCCTGTCAAATAACAATATCAAAATATAATGTTTAAAAAAAATACTATATGTATTATACTAAAATATTACTTATATTGAGTGAAAATTGTTTGAAAACACAATAGACTAGTTAGTAAACTACTAGACTTTGATTTCATGTTGCACCTAAATATTTAACTTTCAAACTGTCGCATCAAAGAGCAGTGGCAGAAAAACAATAACGTGGCTCCAGCGTAAATGGAGTTTCTATGATAGAATTTGCAGCAACTCTGCAGTTCTGGGTGAGAAGGTTCTAGGCCCATTTTCCATATTTTATCTCGATGTACAAGGAAGATGAGCCTGGCATGTTCATGCCTGTTAGTCGCCATATAACATTTTCATGTGTTGGTGCGCATTAAAACCCCAATTCAATTCAATTCAATTAACTTTCAAACTAACATTGGACCTTAAACTTATATTTATATGATAATGTACGAGAAATCATTTACTGTATATACATCGACCAGTGCACATCGTACCTATACACAGGTAACAGTAATTTTTACAGAAAAAACAAGTCAGCTTCTTTCGGGGTTCGAACACACGACCTTCTGATTTCAAGTTCGGTGCTGTATCCACTGAACTACAACGCAACTTGAGAATGCTACTTTCCCTGTCCGATCTTTTTATATTTCTTTTGAGAAAATAGTATACTAACTACCATATATTATGAGGCAAAATAACTTAACATATTTGAACGCAACTAAAGATGGATCAATAAATATGCAGTCCATATTGTCGCACGTGTAAATTATCGATTTCTTTTGGGGTGTTTGTCGATTTGAAACTACTTCACACGTGACTCATTCATACCAGTTAAAATAGGGACTGTACAGCTTTAAGGAACATTCAAGCTTCAATTAATTCCGGATATAAACCGACACATACACTCTCGTTGGATATTATTCTTTCCTGAAATTTGGATTTAACATGAAAGGAAAGTTACTGATGAAATTTTTGTCGAAATCCGGATTTTAAATAAAATATGTCTACTAGTATGAGGTCCATTGTGCGAAATATGTAATCGCCACGGAGATAATAAAGATGGCGGGGGAATGGTTGGTCAGGATTTGTACGTTTATTATAATGCTTGAAACATGCTATGGTCAAGGTGCTGAAAAAGGTAAGTATGTTAGTATTCCGTCATTCTAAACAAATGTTACACATTTCAGTTTCCACTTTTGTATAATAATTGTTGTAAGAAAAGATTTGTGGAGAACCTTTAACGTATATAAAACATTACATTTCAATACACGTTCTACTGAATACGAAGTGATAATTCTTAAAAATGCAGTTGGTGTTGGTCATTTGAGTAGATCACTGTTTCACGACATCTGAAGATTTATGTTCTTCTATAAAGGTAGCAAAATTAATTGTTTTTTTTCTTCTGTTTTTTTTTGTGGGGTGGGGGTGTGGGGGTGGGGGAGGGGTTGCCATTAATCTGACATTTGAGTCTTTTCTTTGCTGGTCATACATGGGCGTATTCGCCTTATCGGCCGGTACGGCCACGGCCGCACCAATACTTGTTATTGGTGCGGCTGGCCGTACCAATAATTTCTACAGATTTTTTTATATACTTTGTAAAAAAAGTTTTGGACCATGGCAGTGTTCGAACCCGTACAATGATCGCTGAACCATGACATTCGACCATAACCCTTGTTATCTCAGTTGATAATTTACAATAGATCAACAATCAACAATAATTATCGTTTACATTGAAAGTTTGCGAAAAAATAATAATCTTTTTATTGTTACTCGAATGTGTCCGTAACTGTTACTTTTTATGGACTTTGCAACATTTTTTACACACCCTTTGTGTGTTCGCGATATTTTTTTAAAATCAAATATTGTTTGGAATTTAATGTTTCTGTTACCAAATTAACCGGGTAGGGTAGACCTTGGTTACTAAAAAAGATACTTAAATTCTGTCCACAAGTTTTATTTTTATATGACTTTACATACCCTGGTCCAGAACATTTTTTACCGAGTATATATTTTGCATGTAGGCACTCGATATTGATAAATTATCATTATTTACGTAACATTTGTTTAAAAGCTATTAAGATAAAAGTAATATTTTACACTTAATTTCTTTATGAATACGGGCCCCAGGGCTTTTGTTCCTTCTATAACAGGAGCCGAAATTCGGCTACTTCACAATTTAAAAACAAAATTGTTTTATTTGTTGCTTTTTTTTGGTAAACAACATTTCCCCATCTAACTTCCTCAATATTTGTTTTGTTTTGGAAACATTTACATTAGATATCTAAACCTACCATATTATGCTGAATACTTGTACATTTGTTTTATAGTGTCCTCCTCCAACAAAAACAATGTATGAATGTATTGAGTAATATCGCGTTTAACAATTAATATTTCAATACTTTTTTTTCACAAATCAAACAGTAATGCGACCAGGCTAGGGAGTCTTGACAATTTTTAGAAAAAAAGCCCTGGGCTCAGAAGGCATTGTACTATCCGATATCACGAGCTACTTCGGGTCAATGTCCGAACGCGAGCGTAAATGGCTTCACGAAGTGCTGAAACTGTTACAAATGGTGTTGGTAATGCCCGCAACAAACGCCTCTAGCGAAAGGTCGTTTAGTAGCTTAAGAAGAATCAATCGTCAATGATGCAAACCAGGCTGAACAGTCTAATACATATATATGTGCACAAGGACCTTATTGACAGTATGAACTTGATGTGTGCAACCAAGTTAGCATTTTCGGCAGTTTTAACTGATATACCAATAGAACAGAGACACTATCAATACTGAAGGTTATGCTGTGACTACGATATTGGATACAATAAACTTGTAAAAACTAATAAAACTGCGATAAATAATATATGAGTATAGTATAGACTAGTTAATATTGTTGTGTCGTTATTTATAGCTTTCTTATGCTTTTTACAACAGTCAACTGAATAATTTTGTTTGAAACTCAGTCTTCAGTGGCCTAAAATGTGCGCAAGAAAGCATGATTTGGGATCTTGCATAAAAATAAAAAATTCGTGGATACGCCCCTGTCATATAAAGCATTAGGTATACATATTTTTCATACAGTTGCTGTCACTTTTGTCCTTAAAATCTGTAAATTTTCATATTCCATAGATGGTAATTTAGAACTGTGACGACTGTGATGGCATAGCTCTCAAAATGGTAGCTTCCATATCCGTTTCAACAGAACCTTCAAACAATCATATCTTCCTTGTTTATCATCCGATTTTGATAATGAGTTCACCCTTATTCATTTTTTCAGAACTCTCAATAATAAAGATGGTTTGCTGTGTCGCTACATTCCCTTTAAACATACGTAGTTAGTTTTTACTACATATGTGAACTGGCCGATTAACCTCTATATAATTGGACAATTTAGTGACTTTAGTTTCTTTTGGTGGTTATAAAATGTGAACTTTTTTTTTTTTTTTTAGGTCGGAGGCATTTTTTGAAAACACAAATTTTAACGTAGGAGGGTCGGTAATCCTAAAAAAACGGGTGTGTTGGGGGAGAAATGGCCGTATCTCATTGTTGATGGTGTTTTAATATAAAATATGGAGGCGGGAAAAGTCTAAACCAATCTTCATGCTTTCATTTCGTAATTACTCGGTTTACTTCTTACAGATATAAACATATGCGATGCCCAGTCTGGCACGACAACTCGTCTGGCACGGGTTAGCAGTCCTGGATATCCGGCCTCCACGTCCGCTAGACGTTACTGCAGATGTCATCTTAATAACACGCTGATGTCTGTAAAGTCTAGTTTATTTCTGACTGTTGGTGACGACAGAACACTTCCGGTCGTTATTACATATATGGCGGAGTCTATGCAACAATACACATGGCCTAATTATACAGCGAGTGCCCGGGTAGACGAAGGAAGCGGTAAAGTCATTGTAGCAACAAATGTCTCCACAGTTTGGATAACAATGGACACACGCAGTACAAATTATTCACCGACTTTGTTTCTGATCGACGTACAGAGTAAGTGTTTGACAATGTCGTTATAAACTATGTTCTACTATCTATAGTTTAAAGTCCTTATCTCGCCGCCAACAGGCAATTCTTACAAATGTACGCCGTTTCTAAACCTACTGACGACGAGATATGTACATAACTAACATATTTTGAAAATCCAAACTCTATATAGACAATATAAATGACTTTAACCAGTCAGACCAAACCCCAAAACTAGAGTGTCGAATTAAGAGTTACCAACTCATTTTACTCATATTCAATCACTGGTTTTTAAGAATCAGTGAATACACCTGTACTTTTAATCGGCATATACACATTATTATATGACCTGAACACTTGGATAGCGTTTTGATAAACGATTTTGTAGTTTAATTGTGTCTTTATTTGGCGGGTTAGTTTCTTTAACATACAACCCGTCTCTAAATGTACGTGGATTATACCTTATCCTGAGGTTATATTCCTTTCAGTCAATAAAGGCAAACTTTAAAGTGGGGGACTTAAAACATGTCTTCATGTTATTTATCACATACTTCCCTATAAATACGTTGTTTTTGAATATACAATACGACATAGACCTAGCTAGTCATATCCATCAGGATTTCGTTACCGGGCAAAAAGGGTTAAAAAATGTCATATCACGGAAATAACCGAATGTTCTTTATGATTCTTTCAGCGGAGTGATCAAATTACCGATTAATTACGATTGTATACGATTAGTCACTGATCCTGTTTTCGCGCCATATTATTGGCGATACATCTACATGGGTACGTTGAGCTGTCATCTTTGACCATAACTCGACGGAAATGACTCGACTAGTAATGCAAAGAAGATGAAATAAAATAGATGATAGATAGATAAAAGTAAAATAAATAAATAAATAAGGCATAATAAACGGACCATAAAGATAGTTTAACAACTTTATAATAAACTCAATTATATAGAACCATCCGTGGATACAATAACCACTTGCGACCATTCATTTTCTGAATTAGACAATTTCAAAGTCATGCAATGGCATTCATTTTAAATCTGTGATATAAAAATATCCTTTTATTATTCTCTATTTATTTTTACATTGAGACTTAAACGTTCATATAAAATAAATAGAACAGAACAGAACAGAACAGAACAGATTTACCTACATCTATTTGTATAAATACAATATAGGATCTCGTTTTATATACTAGTATTCGTACTATAGGCGTTCAATTGCAATGGTTAACCACCTGTATAAAATATATCTTATGCAATTCACGCATTTTTGCCGTCCCGTTTTGCGATTGCTTTTATTTTCATACATATATGAAATTTAAACATAGGAGAACATTTATATCCAATTTTACCCATTCAGTTATGGATCTATATGACCAGAACTCTTTGCTGCGCGTTTCGTGTATGGAGGTATCATCAGACGACACCACCTTGCCAACCAAAACGACCAGTAATAATGGAAAGGACACTCTACAGAGTATAGCGGACATGTGTAGCCCTCATCTCATCATTATATTGGGTATGAAACAAGTCAAACACCAGACACGGGTGTCTCTTAAAATATATGTGTATAAAGATAACAACATTCACGGTTTCAACTTATACATACATACATGGCGTTGCTGGTTGCACGGGGTGTTGACTCATAATACATACTGAAAAGCGGATACCTCGGAGCGGATCCGTTGGAAGCACCAACATGAAACAAAAGTGCAACAGACTCGGTTTTATTGAATATGTTCATGAATGAGAGTTAATAATTATACGATGCAACACTCAGCATGCACCCTAGCAATGGCTTAAGCGGTTTTCTTCTTTAATGTTGGTCTACTTTATTTCTATAGGCCTACTGTGCAATTTTTTTAGCACTCGGCCACGGACGCCCCTAGGAACGATTTTGATTGGTTGAGTTTAAGCTGTAACATTACGCAAGTTTATTAACTGAAACTTTTTTATTTATTACAAATTCACCCAGATCTGAGTTATAAACTTATTATTTGTGACAGCTTTTACAAATAATGCACGTTATACAAAACATTGTTGTTGTTTTATTAAAATGTTGGCGCAAACTGCTATTTTGTAAAGAGGTAAAACACGAACTCTTTTATACGCAACGTTATGTGTGAGACGCGATGTTATGACGTCACATATTGTATGGCGTTTTGGCGCTAAAGTGTGTCTGACGTCGTGGCGGTTCTATGTCCATCGGAATTAATTTTTACTAATTTGATTGCAATGTTATGTGATAAAAAGGATCTTAAACTCATTCCCATTCCATATAAGATTTATGAAACTCGTTATGAATTATTTTTAATTTTTACTCGCCGAAAGGCTCGTTAAAATTAAAATAATTCATAACTCATTTCATAAATCTTATATGAAATGGGAACGAGTTTAAGATCCTCTATGTATTTCATGTACACAATTTCGAGAGATTGAACAAAATACAAACACATTCTCACAACTTACATTGTACGTCCATCTCTCAGCACCAAACGAAGAAAATATACACCTTTATCGTGTTTCTAACAAGTTTAATGTGTTTTTTGAACGTAACGTTGCTTTAAAATAACGAAATCGTTGTTTTGGATGTTTTCCAACGTTGACAATCGTTTAAAATGACGATCTAACGGTTGAAGGACGTGACGTCAAAGGTTTTTTTTAAAAGCTTTTTCAAAAACTACTCAATAGCCAAACAGCCGTGTATGTTCGGGGTCAATGATAAAGTGACGAAGATATGACCAATAATAATGCTACAAAGTCATGTATAAACAAAGTCGGTGATAGAACTGAAGCATCATACAAACAAACAAACAAACAAACTAAAGCAAATATGATGGGAACATACTTTTATAGGTTATCGAAAAGCGTTCTCATTTCAATGAAAAAGGATGTAATTTAAAATTACGAAATTTGGAATGTTTTTTTTTGAGAACACATTTTGGCGGATTTTAAACAATGACAGAATGGGCAATTCCTGTAAATGCCAAACTTTAAATTGATTCAAAACATTACGTTTGTATAATGAAATAAATTGTTTATAGCTCTGTGTACATTTGAAAAAAGGTGTTATACGTATGACGTTACTCGTAGGTGTTATATGTATGAGTTACTGGTAGGTGTTATATGTATGAGTTACTGGTAGGTGTTATATGTATGACGTTACTGGTTGTTGTTATATGTATGACGTTACTGAAAGGTGTTATAATGTATGAAGTTATTGGCAGGTGTTATATGTATGAGTTACTGTAGGTGTAATATGTATGACGTTACTGGCAGGTGTTATAATGTATGAAGTTATTGGCAGGTGTTATATGTATGACGTTACTGGTAGGTGTAATATGTATGACGTTACTGGTAAGTGTAATATGTATGACGATACTGGTAGGTGTAATATGTATGACGTTACTGGTATGTGTTATATGTATGACGTTACTGGTATGTGTTATATGTATGACGTCACTGGTAGTGTTATATGTATGACGTTACTGGTAGGTGTTATATGTATGACGTTACTGGAAGTGTTATAGGTATGACGTTACTGGTATGTGTTATATGTATGACGTTACTGGAAGTGTTATATGTATGACGTTACTGGTAGGTGTTATATGTATGACGTTACTGGTATGTGTTATATGTATGACGTTACTGGTAGGTGTTATATGTATGACGTTACTGGAAGTGTTATATGTATGACGTTACTGGTATGTGTTATATGTACGACGTCACTGATGTGTGTTATATGTATGACGTTACTGGTATGTGTTATATGTATGACGTTACTGGTATGTGTTATATGTACGACGTCACTGATGTGTGTTATATGTATGACGTTACTGGTATGTGTTATATGTATGACGTTACTGGTAGGTGTTATAGGTTGCAGAAAACTAAATACTTTCCCATAGACCTCCTGTTGCACCTGTCAGCTAATATCTCATGAATTATACACCAGATTTTCTTTAAATTACCTTATTTCATAGATATTTCCATCACAAAGCCTTTGAAAGTGTGAAAAAGACAACTTTTCCAGCTCAACCACTCTGCACATGTCTGTGTTTACAAACACTATTGAATCCGCACTGAATATTGACATGCAATTTCAATGGGTGTAAAATTTTCAAAAACATTAAAAAATATTTTTTTATTTAATTTAATGATCCTAGCTGATGGGGATTATTTTACCTATAGTTTATCCTTCCTGAAAATGCATATTGAATATTTCAAAGTTATATCTGCTGACCTCTGTGAACTCTGTGAACTTTCACTTCTGTACTGAATCGTACACAACAAAAGGCGGGGCTTCAGCCAGGCTATATTTAGCTGTATGCAACCTATAGAGAGACATTCAGACCTGACAGAAGGTATTTTTTCTGGCTAAATGTTTTGATAAATGTTTTGATACATTTAATCTGAGAAAAATTAAACCATTCTTTTTTAGAAAAAAATCCTTTTCGACAAAATATGAGGGCTTAGATTAGCTTCGGCTAAGGCAAAATTCCTTCGGTTTTTACGCGTAAATCCAGAATCTTCAAAATGCCATATATCGACAACCGTTCCAATCTTTTGCTTCAAATAAAGTGATTTTAAACTGATTTCATCAACAACATGTGATGGTTAACCAGTTGAAGCTATCTTGAAAATAATATCTACTCAAAAATGATATTTGTGATTTTCAGGGGTCAAAATAGCAGATTTTACCATAAAAATGCCACTGTTTTTGTATATATTTAAAATCTGCCTTCAAATGAATTAATTAACATTATTCAGCAGTTTCTATATGTGAATCCATCAAGAAAATGCAACTTTTCAGTTCAAAATGACAAAAAATTATTCTGAGACTATCCTCCCCAACTCCATTTTTAGGGCCGTGCCATGTTTTACAATATGCTCATTACACAAAATTCACTGTAAATGTACTATTTATTGTATTTGTTTTATTAGATATTGTTTGTAGCATCTTTACAGGTCATTTTCATGCAACCATGCAGCCAATAAGCACTGTTTAAAGTACAGATCCATGAAAGTTCATTAAAATGAAGGGGGGTGGGGTAAATAAAAACTTTTAAAAAGCATAGAAAAGGTCATATTTTTTACCAACTAAATAATTTAATTTGTAAAATGTATTAAACCGCATGAAATATTTGCATATCGACACTAACCGTATAGAAGCGATGAACTCAAAGTCAGAGTTTACCTCAACATCTTTTTCAAAACAGACATAAGCGGCTTTTCGACATCTTTTCGAAAAGATGTAGATTGTCGCTTACTGACATTTTTGCCAAACAACGTATTCAAAGCCCTCAGAAATGAATAAAACTTACTAGATATACCTTTAACTGTGTCAAACATGTGCATTACAGGCCAATTGTGTATACCAGGTGTCAGGTATGGCTAATTTTGTGTCCACAACCTTTAATAAAATAATTTAAAATACCTATTTTGCATCATAAAACTTTGAAATATTTAAAAATCATGAAAAGAGTTATAAGAAAAGTCAAAATACACCATAATTTAACATTTCTCACACTTCCAAATCATTGTGTTAGAAAAAAAGTATGTCTACTTTCACTTTTACCATATGCAGAATCTAGCCTATAGGTTGCAGAAAACTAAATACTTTCCCATAGACCTCCTGTTGCACCTGTCAGCTAATATCTCATGAATTATACACCAGATTTTCTTTAAATTACCTTATTTCATAGATATTTCCATCACAAAGCCTTTGAAAGTGTGAAAAAGACAACTTTTCCAGCTCAACCACTCTGCACATGTCTGTGTTTACAAACACTATTGAATCCGCACTGAATATTGACATGCAATTTCAATGGGTGTAAAATTTTCAAAAACATTAAAAAATATTTTTTTATTTAATTTAATGATCCTAGCTGATGGGGATTATTTTACCTATAGTTTATCCTTCCTGAAAATGCATATTGAATATTTCAAAGTTATATCTGCTGACCTCTGTGAACTCTGTGAACTTTCACTTCTGTACTGAATCGTACACAACAAAAGGCGGGGCTTCAGCCAGGCTATATTTAGCTGTATGCAACCTATAGAGAGACATTCAGACCTGACAGAAGGTATTTTTTCTGGCTAAATGTTTTGATAAATGTTTTGATACATTTAATCTGAGAAAAATTAAACCATTCTTTTTTAGAAAAAAATCCTTTTCGACAAAATATGAGGGCTTAGATTAGCTTCGGCTAAGGCAAAATTCCTTCGGTTTTTACGCGTAAATCCAGAATCTTCAAAATGCCATATATCGACAACCGTTCCAATCTTTTGCTTCAAATAAAGTGATTTTAAACTGATTTCATCAACAACATGTGATGGTTAACCAGTTGAAGCTATCTTGAAAATAATATCTACTCAAAAATGATATTTGTGATTTTCAGGGGTCAAAATAGCAGATTTTACCATAAAAATGCCACTGTTTTTGTATATATTTAAAATCTGCCTTCAAATGAATTAATTAACATTATTCAGCAGTTTCTATATGTGAATCCATCAAGAAAATGCAACTTTTCAGTTCAAAATGACAAAAAATTATTCTGAGACTATCCTCCCCAACTCCATTTTTAGGGCCGTGCCATGTTTTACAATATGCTCATTACACAAAATTCACTGTAAATGTACTATTTATTGTATTTGTTTTATTAGATATTGTTTGTAGCATCTTTACAGGTCATTTTCATGCAACCATGCAGCCAATAAGCACTGTTTAAAGTACAGATCCATGAAAGTTCATTAAAATGAAGGGGGGTGGGGTAAATAAAAACTTTTAAAAAGCATAGAAAAGGTCATATTTTTTACCAACTAAATAATTTAATTTGTAAAATGTATTAAACCGCATGAAATATTTGCATATCGACACTAACCGTATAGAAGCGATGAACTCAAAGTCAGAGTTTACCTCAACATCTTTTTCAAAACAGACATAAGCGGCTTTTCGACATCTTTTCGAAAAGATGTAGATTGTCGCTTACTGACATTTTTGCCAAACAACGTATTCAAAGCCCTCAGAAATGAATAAAACTTACTAGATATACCTTTAACTGTGTCAAACATGTGCATTACAGGCCAATTGTGTATACCAGGTGTCAGGTATGGCTAATTTTGTGTCCACAACCTTTAATAAAATAATTTAAAATACCTATTTTGCATCATAAAACTTTGAAATATTTAAAAATCATGAAAAGAGTTATAAGAAAAGTCAAAATACACCATAATTTAACATTTCTCACACTTCCAAATCATTGTGTTAGAAAAAAAGTATGTCTACTTTCACTTTTACCATATGCAGAATCTAGCCTATAGGTTGCAGAAAACTAAATACTTTCCCATAGACCTCCTGTTGCACCTGTCAGCTAATATCTCATGAATTATACACCAGATTTTCTTTAAATTACCTTATTTCATAGATATTTCCATCACAAAGCCTTTGAAAGTGTGAAAAAGACAACTTTTCCAGCTCAACCACTCTGCACATGTCTGTGTTTACAAACACTATTGAATCCGCACTGAATATTGACATGCAATTTCAATGGGTGTAAAATTTTCAAAAACATTAAAAAATATTTTTTTATTTAATTTAATGATCCTAGCTGATGGGGATTATTTTACCTATAGTTTATCCTTCCTGAAAATGCATATTGAATATTTCAAAGTTATATCTGCTGACCTCTGTGAACTCTGTGAACTTTCACTTCTGTACTGAATCGTACACAACAAAAGGCGGGGCTTCAGCCAGGCTATATTTAGCTGTATGCAACCTATAGAGAGACATTCAGACCTGACAGAAGGTATTTTTTCTGGCTAAATGTTTTGATAAATGTTTTGATACATTTAATCTGAGAAAAATTAAACCATTCTTTTTTAGAAAAAAATCCTTTTCGACAAAATATGAGGGCTTAGATTAGCTTCGGCTAAGGCAAAATTCCTTCGGTTTTTACGCGTAAATCCAGAATCTTCAAAATGCCATATATCGACAACCGTTCCAATCTTTTGCTTCAAATAAAGTGATTTTAAACTGATTTCATCAACAACATGTGATGGTTAACCAGTTGAAGCTATCTTGAAAATAATATCTACTCAAAAATGATATTTGTGATTTTCAGGGGTCAAAATAGCAGATTTTACCATAAAAATGCCACTGTTTTTGTATATATTTAAAATCTGCCTTCAAATGAATTAATTAACATTATTCAGCAGTTTCTATATGTGAATCCATCAAGAAAATGCAACTTTTCAGTTCAAAATGACAAAAAATTATTCTGAGACTATCCTCCCCAACTCCATTTTTAGGGCCGTGCCATGTTTTACAATATGCTCATTACACAAAATTCACTGTAAATGTACTATTTATTGTATTTGTTTTATTAGATATTGTTTGTAGCATCTTTACAGGTCATTTTCATGCAACCATGCAGCCAATAAGCACTGTTTAAAGTACAGATCCATGAAAGTTCATTAAAATGAAGGGGGGTGGGGTAAATAAAAACTTTTAAAAAGCATAGAAAAGGTCATATTTTTTACCAACTAAATAATTTAATTTGTAAAATGTATTAAACCGCATGAAATATTTGCATATCGACACTAACCGTATAGAAGCGATGAACTCAAAGTCAGAGTTTACCTCAACATCTTTTTCAAAACAGACATAAGCGGCTTTTCGACATCTTTTCGAAAAGATGTAGATTGTCGCTTACTGACATTTTTGCCAAACAACGTATTCAAAGCCCTCAGAAATGAATAAAACTTACTAGATATACCTTTAACTGTGTCAAACATGTGCATTACAGGCCAATTGTGTATACCAGGTGTCAGGTATGGCTAATTTTGTGTCCACAACCTTTAATAAAATAATTTAAAATACCTATTTTGCATCATAAAACTTTGAAATATTTAAAAATCATGAAAAGAGTTATAAGAAAAGTCAAAATACACCATAATTTAACATTTCTCACACTTCCAAATCATTGTGTTAGAAAAAAAGTATGTCTACTTTCACTTTTACCATATGCAGAATCTAGCCTATAGGTTGCAGAAAACTAAATACTTTCCCATAGACCTCCTGTTGCACCTGTCAGCTAATATCTCATGAATTATACACCAGATTTTCTTTAAATTACCTTATTTCATAGATATTTCCATCACAAAGCCTTTGAAAGTGTGAAAAAGACAACTTTTCCAGCTCAACCACTCTGCACATGTCTGTGTTTACAAACACTATTGAATCCGCACTGAATATTGACATGCAATTTCAATGGGTGTAAAATTTTCAAAAACATTAAAAAATATTTTTTTATTTAATTTAATGATCCTAGCTGATGGGGATTATTTTACCTATAGTTTATCCTTCCTGAAAATGCATATTGAATATTTCAAAGTTATATCTGCTGACCTCTGTGAACTCTGTGAACTTTCACTTCTGTACTGAATCGTACACAACAAAAGGCGGGGCTTCAGCCAGGCTATATTTAGCTGTATGCAACCTATAGAGAGACATTCAGACCTGACAGAAGGTATTTTTTCTGGCTAAATGTTTTGATAAATGTTTTGATACATTTAATCTGAGAAAAATTAAACCATTCTTTTTTAGAAAAAAATCCTTTTCGACAAAATATGAGGGCTTAGATTAGCTTCGGCTAAGGCAAAATTCCTTCGGTTTTTACGCGTAAATCCAGAATCTTCAAAATGCCATATATCGACAACCGTTCCAATCTTTTGCTTCAAATAAAGTGATTTTAAACTGATTTCATCAACAACATGTGATGGTTAACCAGTTGAAGCTATCTTGAAAATAATATCTACTCAAAAATGATATTTGTGATTTTCAGGGGTCAAAATAGCAGATTTTACCATAAAAATGCCACTGTTTTTGTATATATTTAAAATCTGCCTTCAAATGAATTAATTAACATTATTCAGCAGTTTCTATATGTGAATCCATCAAGAAAATGCAACTTTTCAGTTCAAAATGACAAAAAATTATTCTGAGACTATCCTCCCCAACTCCATTTTTAGGGCCGTGCCATGTTTTACAATATGCTCATTACACAAAATTCACTGTAAATGTACTATTTATTGTATTTGTTTTATTAGATATTGTTTGTAGCATCTTTACAGGTCATTTTCATGCAACCATGCAGCCAATAAGCACTGTTTAAAGTACAGATCCATGAAAGTTCATTAAAATGAAGGGGGGTGGGGTAAATAAAAACTTTTAAAAAGCATAGAAAAGGTCATATTTTTTACCAACTAAATAATTTAATTTGTAAAATGTATTAAACCGCATGAAATATTTGCATATCGACACTAACCGTATAGAAGCGATGAACTCAAAGTCAGAGTTTACCTCAACATCTTTTTCAAAACAGACATAAGCGGCTTTTCGACATCTTTTCGAAAAGATGTAGATTGTCGCTTACTGACATTTTTGCCAAACAACGTATTCAAAGCCCTCAGAAATGAATAAAACTTACTAGATATACCTTTAACTGTGTCAAACATGTGCATTACAGGCCAATTGTGTATACCAGGTGTCAGGTATGGCTAATTTTGTGTCCACAACCTTTAATAAAATAATTTAAAATACCTATTTTGCATCATAAAACTTTGAAATATTTAAAAATCATGAAAAGAGTTATAAGAAAAGTCAAAATACACCATAATTTAACATTTCTCACACTTCCAAATCATTGTGTTAGAAAAAAAGTATGTCTACTTTCACTTTTACCATATGCAGAATCTAGCCTATAGGTTGCAGAAAACTAAATACTTTCCCATAGACCTCCTGTTGCACCTGTCAGCTAATATCTCATGAATTATACACCAGATTTTCTTTAAATTACCTTATTTCATAGATATTTCCATCACAAAGCCTTTGAAAGTGTGAAAAAGACAACTTTTCCAGCTCAACCACTCTGCACATGTCTGTGTTTACAAACACTATTGAATCCGCACTGAATATTGACATGCAATTTCAATGGGTGTAAAATTTTCAAAAACATTAAAAAATATTTTTTTATTTAATTTAATGATCCTAGCTGATGGGGATTATTTTACCTATAGTTTATCCTTCCTGAAAATGCATATTGAATATTTCAAAGTTATATCTGCTGACCTCTGTGAACTCTGTGAACTTTCACTTCTGTACTGAATCGTACACAACAAAAGGCGGGGCTTCAGCCAGGCTATATTTAGCTGTATGCAACCTATAGAGAGACATTCAGACCTGACAGAAGGTATTTTTTCTGGCTAAATGTTTTGATAAATGTTTTGATACATTTAATCTGAGAAAAATTAAACCATTCTTTTTTAGAAAAAAATCCTTTTCGACAAAATATGAGGGCTTAGATTAGCTTCGGCTAAGGCAAAATTCCTTCGGTTTTTACGCGTAAATCCAGAATCTTCAAAATGCCATATATCGACAACCGTTCCAATCTTTTGCTTCAAATAAAGTGATTTTAAACTGATTTCATCAACAACATGTGATGGTTAACCAGTTGAAGCTATCTTGAAAATAATATCTACTCAAAAATGATATTTGTGATTTTCAGGGGTCAAAATAGCAGATTTTACCATAAAAATGCCACTGTTTTTGTATATATTTAAAATCTGCCTTCAAATGAATTAATTAACATTATTCAGCAGTTTCTATATGTGAATCCATCAAGAAAATGCAACTTTTCAGTTCAAAATGACAAAAAATTATTCTGAGACTATCCTCCCCAACTCCATTTTTAGGGCCGTGCCATGTTTTACAATATGCTCATTACACAAAATTCACTGTAAATGTACTATTTATTGTATTTGTTTTATTAGATATTGTTTGTAGCATCTTTACAGGTCATTTTCATGCAACCATGCAGCCAATAAGCACTGTTTAAAGTACAGATCCATGAAAGTTCATTAAAATGAAGGGGGGTGGGGTAAATAAAAACTTTTAAAAAGCATAGAAAAGGTCATATTTTTTACCAACTAAATAATTTAATTTGTAAAATGTATTAAACCGCATGAAATATTTGCATATCGACACTAACCGTATAGAAGCGATGAACTCAAAGTCAGAGTTTACCTCAACATCTTTTTCAAACAGACATAAGCGGCTTTTCGACATTCTTTTCGAAAAGATGTAGATTGTCGCTACTGACATTTTTGCCAAACAACGTATTCAAAGCCCTCAGAAATGAATAAAACTTACTAGATATACCTTTAACTGTGTCAAACATGTGCATTACAGGCCAATTGTGTATACAGGTGTCAGGTATGGCTAATTTTGTGTCCACAACCTTTAATAAAATAATTTAAAATACCTATTTTGCATCATAAAACTTTGAAATATTTAAAAATCATGAAAAGAGTATAAGAAAAGTCAAAATACACCATAATTTAACATTTCTCACACTTCCAAATCAATTGTGTTAGAAAAAAAGTATGTCTACTTTCACTTTTTACCATATGCAGAATCTAGCCTATAGGTTGCAGAAAACTAAATAATTCCCATAGACCTCCTGTTGCACCTGTCAGCTAATATCTCATGAATTATACACCAGATTTTCTTTAAATTACTTATTTCATAGATATTTCCATCACAAAGCCTTTGAAAGTGTGAAAAAGACAACTTTTCCAGCTCAACCCACTCTGCACATGTCTGTGTTTACAAACACTATTGAATCCGCACTGAATATTGACATGCAATTTCAATGGGTGTAAAATTTCAAAAACATTAAAAAATATTTTTTTATTTAATTAATGATCCTAGCTGATGGGGATTATTTTACCTATAGTTTATCCTTCCTGAAAATGCATATTGAATATTTCAAAGTTATATCTGCTGACCTCTGTGAACTCTGTGAACTTTCACTTCTGTACTGAATCGTACACAACAAAAGGCGGGCTTCAGCCAGGCTATATTTTAGCTGTATGCAACCTATAGAGAGACATTCAGACCTGACAGAAGGTATTTTTTTTCTGCTAAATGTTTTGATAAATGTTTTGATACATTAATCTGAGAAAAATTAAACCATTCTTTTTTAGAAAAAAATCCTTTTCGACAAAATATGAGGGCTTAGATTAGCTTCGGCTAAGGCAAATTCCTTCGGTTTTTACGCGTAAATCCAGAATCTTCAAAATGCCATATATCGACAACCGTTCCAATCTTTTGCTTCAAATAAGTGATTTTAAACTGATTTCATCAACAACATGTGATGGTTAACCAGTTGAAGCTATCTTGAAAATAATATCTACTCAAAAATGATATTTGTGATTTTCAGGGGTCAAAATAGCAGATTTTACCATAAAAATGCCACTGTTTTTGTATATATTTAAAAATCTGCCTTCAAATGAATTAATTAACATTATTCAGCAGTTTCTATATGTGAATCCATCAAGAAAATGCAACTTTTCAGTTCAAAATGACAAAAAATTATTCTGAGACTATCCTCCCCAACTCCATTTTTAGGGCCGTGCCATGTTTTACAATATGCTCATTACACAAAATTCACTGTAAATGTACTATTTATTGTATTTGTTTTATTAAGATATTGTTTGTAGCATCTTTACAGGTCATTTTCATGCAACCCTTGCAGCCAATAAGCACTGTTTAAAAGTACAGATCCATGAAAGTTCATTAAAATGAAGGGGGGTGGGGTAAATAAAAACTTTTAAAAAGCATAGAAAAGGTCATATTTTTACCAACTAAATAATTTAATTTGTAAAATGTATTAAACCGCATGAAATATTTGCATATCGACACTAACCGTATAGAAGCGATGAACTCAAAGTCAGAGTTTACCTCAACAATCTTTTTCAAACAGACATAAGCGGCTTTTCGACATCTTTCGAAAAGATGTAGATTGTC